>APFE031346376.1:154343-220525 GCA_000404065.3 Pinus taeda
TAATCCAAAACAAATTGCTGATACTAAAATGTAAATTTTTTATTGAATAATTAATTTTCTTAAAAATGAATCAATATTGCCATTGACATTAAATAACATAAATAGCTCATATACATAGAGGCATCATATGACTCAATTGTTTTAAATGAGAGGTGAGTTAGTAATTTCTATATAATTGCAACTAAAAAAAATATAACTTCTATCTTAATAAAGATTATGAAATAATAAACTGGTTGCAAATTGGTACCTCTTTTATATAAAACAAAAAACATATTTTCTATATTTGAAAAAAATTATAAATGGAGAAATTTTAGTGTTAAATGGATAACTAATTAGCAATTTCCATATAATGGCAAATTGCAAAAAAACAAGGATAACATCTATCTTAAAAATAATTATAAAATAGTAAGTTCTTTGCAAATTGGTAACTCTTGTAAAAAGCGAAAACAATAAGTTCTATATTGGAAAAAATTATAAAATGACAAATTTAGGTGTTAAATGGTAACTCTTACAAAAAAAATAGAAAAATGATAAATTAATATTAGAAAAAATTATAAAAGATATAAAATGGTAAACTTTCAAATCCACAACTTAAAAAAAAAAAAAAAATAGAAAAACAGTAACTTTTATATTACAAAAAATTATAAAATGACAAAATTGAGTTTACAATTCATAAGGGTTATGAAAAATAGAAAAAAACAAAAAAGATAAATCCAATATTAAAAAAACAATAAAAAATAGAAAATGGAAACCTTAGTTGCACTTGCAAATGCATAACTCATATACAAAAGCATAGAAAAACGACAACTTCTATATTACAAAAAATTATGAAGATAAGTTTGCACTTGTGAATAAAAGAAATAGAAAAACAGTAACTTCTATATTACAAAAAGATATAAAATGGCAAATTTCAGTTTAAAATGGATAACTCTAATGAAAAATAGTACAATGATAAATCCAATATTAAAAAATAAATATAAAAAGTATAAAACGAAAAAGCTTAGTTGCAAATCCATAACTCCTATACAAAAGTATAGAAAAATGGCAACTTCTATATTACAAAAAAATATAAAATCAGAAATTGCAGTTACCTAAGATAACTGTGCACTTGTGAATAAAATAAATGATAATAAAGGTAAGTTTCGCTTAAAATAATAATTAAATTTACATGAAAAAAGCTATAAAATAGTAATAAAGATAAGGTTACACTTGTGAATAGAATAGAATAGAAAGTAAATTTACATTTTAAATTTTATATATAAAATAATAAAATAATAAATAACATGTAAAAATTTATGTAGTTACAAATGGTATAGTAAGATTGGTATGCTTAAGAAATTTGCATGCTACATGTTTTATATAAAAAACAATAAACTAAATTTACATGTTCAATTTTACATTAAAGTTTGGTAGAAAATTATAAGTTTGCACATGTAAATTTTTTTCATATTAAATTTAAATTATGACAGAGAAGGTAAGTTCTATTTTTTTAAAATTGCAATAAAACTAGTTTACCAACTAATTTTGTTTTTTTCGAAACCTACTACAAGTAATGAGAATTAAAATGGAATTATGTCTTAATGTAGTAGAAAATTATACCTAGAAATTATAATTAGAAACTTATTCCCTTCCATAAAGAATTCTTGGTCAAATTAGTAGCAAAACGGAGTTAGAATTAAGAATTTGTTCTCTTTCAACAAGGAATTTTGGATCAATGCATGTACCAAACACTTTTGGAATATAGGGAATTGTAAGTTTTATATTAAAAAATGCAAATATATTTAAATCACATTTTTGTTTTTATTCTCATAATTTTTTTATGATATCTATTACTAGGTTGGAGTATAGTGATTACCTGGATTGCATTCCATTGCAAAGCAAGGATACTGGATTGCATCCCATTGCAAAACAAGGATCACTGGTGTGGAATTCAAATAGAGGGGCTCATTTCCCTTAGTCAACCAGAAAGGTTGGGCAATGCTACATATTGTGTAATAAATTTGGATAAGATAGGACAACAAATTGAAATTAAATGAAAACTATTATTTGTTATTTGTGATCAAATATTTTGTCTTTGTTGTTAATAGACATGTGAATATTAATTTCCTTGTATCTATCCAATTATCACTCTAGTAATAGTTTTGAAATTTTTCCTAGCCATATTTGCAATTTTCTACTAGATTTTTAGGAATTGTGTGTTTTAGTTTCACATAGACTGCCATGTTTTTAATTCATTTATAAGTAATCTCATAAGTAGGCTTCTATGCATTGTCTCTTTCCTATTTTCTATAGTTTGAAATTTTTTGTTTTTCAAAATATGTACAAATATAGTTCAATGAATTTGAATGACTTTTTTTTCTTGCGAACAGGATACTTGGAGACCCTCTAAAGCAAATTGATGGCACCTAGATCAAAACTTCCTGAATGGAAATATCTTGAAAGAAAAAATGATGGAAAAAATTATTGCAAGTTCTGCAATAATACTTGTGGGACATCAGTGCCTCGGGCAAGAGATCATTTGCTTGGCATTGTGGGTGGAACTGGTGGAGGAGTGGCAGCATGTACTAAAATTGATGAAGATGTGAAGAAAAGTTTAGGTGAAGAAGTCAATGCTCATAAGCAAGGAAAGGTAGTCCAAGAAGCAAGAAAAAAAAGAACACAAGATACACTCATGGGAAGAGAAAATGTTATTAATTCAACACCAAGCTCTTTCTTACCATTTGTGGCATCTACAACATCTTCTATGCCATATGGATCACAAAGAGAACCTACTTTACCAGAAGTTGATCCAACACAACAAACATTGGAGAAAGCTTGGAAGCCATTGGAGCGAAATGAGGTAGATGATGTAGTTTATGATTTTTTCATTGGTTGTAATATCTCTTTCAACACTGTCAGAAGCTCATTATTTCATGATATGTTAAAAAGGATTGGCCATTTTGGTCCCTCATATGTTCTTCCCAGCGGTGAAAGTCTTAGAACAAAGGAATTGATAGGAGCAAACAAAGAATAGAGGAAAGAGTTAAACCAATAAGGGATTCATGGGCTATTTCTGGATGTACTTTAGTTAGTGATGGTTGGACTGATCGCCAGTCTAGACCTATCATGAACACACTTGTTTGTTGTCCTCAGGGAGTGATCCATTTGTCTACTATTAATTGTATGGACAAAACAAAGACTGCTGAATATTTATTTCAGATACTAAAGGACACCATATTATCTATAGGAGAGGACAACGTAGTCCAAGTTGTCACTGATAATGCACCCAATTGTGTTCGTGCTGGTGAGCTATTGTTGGAGCATTTCCCTAAGTTGTTTTGGACACCTTGTGGAGCACATTGTATTGATCTAGCCCTTCATGACATTGGTAAAATAGGTTGGGTGCAAGTAAATATATCTCAAGCAAGGCAATTGGTCAAATTCATTCTTAACCACCGATTGAGTTTGAGTATATTTAGAAAATACAAAACCAGGAATCTACTGAGACCAGGTGACACTAGATTTTCCACCCATTTTATTGCACTGCAAAGGGTGGTAGAGCAAAGAGCTGCATTACGATCATTCGTATGCAATGAAGAGTGGGTGAACTCTCCTTTGTCAAGGTCAGAAGGTGGTAAACTAATAGAGAAAACAATATTCAATGAAATTTTTTGGTCATGTGCACAAAAAATCATCTCTATTTGTGAGCCTATTGTACAAATATTGAGGATGGTGGATTCTAATGCTGCATGTATGGGTTTTGTATATGAAGGCATGGATAGGGTAAGAGAACACATATAATTGGTATGCAAGAATGATAGTTCAGTATATAATCCAATATGGAGAATTGTGGAAAAAAGGAGGTGTATGTTACGTACGCCATCACATGCTGTGGGGCTTTTTCTATCACCTAATTACTTTCACGTTCCTAACGATAGAGATATCATGGAGGGATTTTATAATTTTATGGAGAGGATGTATCATGATCCTGAGATACAATATAAAATACGAATACAATCAATATCATATAGTGAAGGGACTGGTCATGCTTTCACTACAGCTAGGGCACTACGAGATATGCACCATCCAGAGGTCACCCCTGCTCAATGGTGGTTTCTCCATGGATATGAGACACCTCAACTACAAACATTTGCAGTCAGGGTGTTGAGTCAGGTATGTAGGCATCATAATTATTTATACTTTGTATGTATATTTGCAAATTATTCCATGTAAATTATTATACTAATATAATATTATTTTCATGTAAAAAATAGGTCACTAGTGCATCAGCATGTGAAAGGAGTTGGAGCACTCATGAGTTCATCCATAGTAAGAAAAGAAACCATTTAGGAGCTAGCGAATTCGCAGATTTGGCTAGCATTCATTGGAATTTACACTTGTGGCTGAAATCTTTGGAGGGGAAGAAAACAACTTCAAATATAGTACGAGAGGTTCCCCCTATTTTTAATGCATCTAGTGCAACCTCACAAGCACCAATTGTGGGATCGTCTTCTACATCCACACATCACATCAATGAGAATGATGTCTTGCTCAGAGATATTATAGATGAGAGTGCTTAGTAGTGATAAGACTCTCTCATGAGTGAATACACTGATGTGGAGAGGACAATGAGATGAGATGACCTACAACCTAAAGATAATTTTGCCCTTCTAGTCACAATAATAATTTATTTGAGCATTTTGATCTTCTTATTTCTAAGCTGTTTAGAGAGAAGGGGTCTATAACATTTAGATAGTAGAAATTAACGTTGGAATAAAGTAAACATAAATATATTTGGTAGAGAAAGATTTAATGAATTTTCATATATAATGATTGTTTATTTGAATTAAAAAATAAAAAATAAAAATTAAGTATATGTAAGATATATAATGTCGAATTTTTTCCATATTGAATTTTATTGGATCAAATTTTTTCTGTATCGAATGAATTCGAATTCGAATTCGAATTTGGTAACTATGGTTTATATGGGCACTGCTTAAACTGATGGAATTGGGTTTAGATTTGTGCTGCTTAAATTGATGGAACCGGGTTTAGATTTGGATATGGTGTGGAACTAAGAGAAACAACCTGTTTATGGAAAGCCTTTCTATCCAAATGAAGATGAGGCGTCTGGCCAATCCTGATCTTTGTCATTGGAAAGCTATTCATTCTCCGCATCTACGTGGATGGAGGATGGATATAAAAAAATTTAGGAAGATTGTTGGCCATTGGCAAAACCATTCATTGGAAAGCTATTCATTCTCCTCATATAGGCCGATGGCGGATGGATATAAAAGAATTTAGGAAGATTGTTGGCCCCTCAAAACCATTATTATGGCGGAGCTCAATGGACAAAAGATGATACTAAAGGAAAAAAAGTTGAAATTATGAATATAAATATTATTAAAAAAATAATTTTAATTTAATTTTCATATTAATTTTTATTATACAAACTCTTTTATAATAACAGTGGATTTAAACGTATTGTTATAATTTTTTTTTAACTATTAATATTTATTTTATTTTTTCTATCTTTATATAATTAGATGTAATATATATAATATTGGTGAGGTTACATCAAGGGTGAAGAATTGAACCAATGACTTAACATATAGGGTTGGATGAATTTACCTAATAATCGAGTAATAACAACTTTTTTACCAGTTTGGCATTTCTGAATGTTTCTTTGCTCGAAAGGAATTTGATTGAGAAATTGTTGATGGATTAATATTTTGATTTTTTTTTACAATGTTTCAAAGTTCGATCTTTTACATGTTTTTTTGCAAGATGGAATTTGATTGGCAAGTTTATTTATTTTATTTTTATATATATTAAATTTTAATATATTATATTATTTCCACTCCATTTGATGTTTCCGTAAATTGGGCAATACTTCTAACCTTGTTGAATCAGAAGCATAGTTACCAAGTTCGGAAATACAGACAAAAAAATTCGGAAATTCGCTGATTGGGTTCGGTACAGAGAATAATTCCTCATTTTCCAATTCGATAAGATACGGGGTAGCGTTGAATGTTTTTGGTCAGTGCTGCCACTATGATGTACAGTGTATAGAACAATGAAGATCTGTGTAATCATGGATCGAACGTTGACAAATCGCTAGTAATAGAGTAAGTAAATTGAGTTTTAGCTGTGGAAATTTGACAATTCAAAAATAATGCAGCAATCCTTAATCCTAATTTTCTTTAGTTTTTATGATATTTTTATACCGGTACTTTTTTATATTAGGATTAAGTTGATTAACTAGAAAACTGGAAAAAATATAAACAATAACTTTTATAAAAACCAAAATAAAAAACAATAATTTTTATATTGTAAAAAAAACAATTTTTATTAAATTTTTCTATAAAATGTTAAATATGGTTAACAATTTAGTTAAAAAATTGATTATTTTTTAGTTTGATTTATTTTATCATATATTATTTACAAATTATTCTTGGACATAATATGGTATAATCCAAAACAAATTGCTAATACTAAAATGTAAATTTTTTATTGAATAATTAATTTTCTTAAAAATAATCAATATTGCCATTGACATTAAATAACATAAATAACTCCTATGTACATAGAGGCATCATGTGATTCAATTCTTTTAAATGAGAGGTGAGTTAGCAATTTTATATAATTGCAACTAAAAAAAATATAACTTCTATCTTAATAAAGATTATGAAATAATAAATTGGTTGCAAATTGGTACCTCCTTTATATAAAACAAAAACCCTAATTTCTATATTTGAAAAAAATTATAAATGGAGAAATTTTAGTGTTAAATGGATAACTAATTAGTAATTTCCATATAATGGCAAATTGCAAAAAAACAAGGATAACATCTATCTTGAAAATAATTATAAAATAGTAAGTTCTTTGCAAATTGGTAACTCTTATAAAAAACAAAAACCATAACTTCTATATTGGAAAAAATTATAAAATGACAAATTTAAGTGTTAAATGGTAACTCCTACAAAAAAATAGAAAAATGATAAATTAATATCAGAAAAAATTATAAAAGATATAAAATGGTAAACTTTCAAATCCACAACTTTTATACAAAAAAATAGAAAAACAGTAACTTCTATATTACAACAAATTATAAAATGGCAAAATTGAGTTTACAATGGATAAGGCTTATGAAAAAATAGAAAAAAACAAAAAAGATAAATCCAATATTAAAAAACAATAAAAAATAGAAAATGGAAACCTTAGTTGCATTTGCAAATGCATAACCCATATACAAAAGCATAGAAAAACGACAACTTCTATATTACAAAAAATTATGAAGATAAGTTTGCACTTGTGAATAAAAGAAATAAAAAAACAGTGACTTCTATACTAAAAAAAAATACAAAATGGAAAATTTCAGTTTAAAATGGATAACTCTAATGAAAAATAGTAAAATGATAAATCCAATATTAAAAAATACATATAAAAAGTATAAAATGAAAAAGCTTAGTTGCAAATCCATAACTCCTATACAAAAGTATAGAAAAATGGCAACTTCTATATTACAAAAAAATATAAAATCAGAAATTGCAGTTACCTAAGATAACTGTGCACTTGTGAATAAAATAAATGATAATAAAGGTAAGTTTCGCTTAAAATAATAATTAAATTTACATGAAAAAAGCTATAAAATAGTAATAAAGATAAGGTTACACTTGTGAATAGAATAGAATAGAAAGTAAATTTACATTTTAAATTTTATATATAAAATAATAAAATAATAAATAACATGTAAAAATTTATGTAGTTACAAATGGTATAGTAAGATTGGTATGCTTAAGAAATTTGCATGCTACATGTTTTATATAAAAAACAATAAACTGAATTTACATGTTCAATTTTACATTAAAGTTTGGTAGAAAATTATAAGTTTGCACATGTATTTTTTTTTTCATATTAAATTTAAATTATGACAGAGAAGGTAAGTTCTATTTTTTAAAAATTGCAATGAAACTAGTTTACCAACTAATCTTATTTTTTTGGAAACCTTCTACAAGTAATGAGAATTAAAATGGAATTATTTCTTAATGTAATAGAAAAGTGCACTTAGAAATTATAATTAAAAACTTATTCCCTTCCATAAAGAAATCTTGGTCAAATTAGCAACAAAACGGAGTTAGAATTAAGTATTTGTTCTCTTTCAACAAAGAATTTTGGAATATACGGAATTGTAAGTTTTATATTAAAAAATGCAAATATATTTAAATCATATTTTTGTTTTTATTCTCATAATTTTTTTATGATATCTATTACCAGGTTGGAGTATAGTGATTACCTGGATTGCATTCCATTGCAAAGCAAGGATACTGGATTGCATTCCATTGCAAAACAAGGATCACTGGTGTGGAATTTAAATAGAGGGGCTCATTTCCCTTAGTCAACCAGAAAGGTTGGGCACTGCCACATATTGTGTAATAAATTTGGATAAGATAGGACACATAACAAATTGAAATTAAATGAAAACTATAATTTGTTATTTGTCATCAAATATTTTGTCTTTGTTGTTAATAGACATGTGAATATTAATTTCCTTGTATCTATCCAATTATCACTCTAGTAATAGTTTTGAAATTTTTCTTGGCCATATTTGCAATTTTCTACTAGATTTCTAGGAATTGTTGTGTTTTAGTTTCACATAGACTACCATGTTTTTAATTCAGTTATAAGTAATATCATAAGTAGGCTTTTATTCATTGTCTCTTTTGTATTCTCTATAGTTTGAAATTTTTGGTTTTTCAAAATATGTACAAATATAGTCCAATGAATTTGAATGACTTTTTTTCATACGAACAGGATACTTGGAGACCCTCTAAAGGAAATTGATGGCACCTAGATCAAAACTTCCTGAATGGAAATATCTTGAAAGAAAAAATGATGGAAAAATTTATTGCAAGTTCTGCAATAATACTTGTGGGATATCAGTGACTCGAGCAAGAGATCATTTGCTTGGCATTGTTGGTGGAACTGGTGGAGGAGTGGCAGCATGTACTAAAATTGATGAAGATGTGAAGAAAAGTTTAAGTGAAGAAGACAATGCTCATAAGCAAGGAAAGGTAGTCCAAGAAGCAAGAAAAAAAGTAACACAAGATACACTCATGGGAAGAGAAAATGTTATAATTCAACACCAAGCTCTTTCTTACCATTTGTGGCATCTACAACATCTTCTATGCCATATGGATCACAAAGAGATCCTACTTTACCAGACGTTGATCCAAAACAACAAACATTGGAGAAAGCTTGGAAGCCATTGGAGCGAAATGAGGTAGATGATGCAGTTTATGATTTTTTCATTGGTTGTAATATCTCTTTCAACACTATCAGAAGCTAATTATTTCATGATATGTTAAAAAAGATTGGCCATTTTGGTCCCTCATATGTTCTTCCCAGCTATGAAAGTCTTAGGACCAAAGGAATTGATAGGAGCAAACAAAGAATAGACGAAAGAGTTAAACCAATAAGGGATTCATGGGCTATTTCTGGATGTACTTTAGTTAGTGATGGTTGGACTGATCGCTAGTCTAGATCTCTCGTGAACACACTTGCTTGTTGTCCTCAGGGAGTGATCCATTTGTCTACTATTAATTGTATGGACAAAACAAAGACTGCTGAATATTTATTTCAGATACTAAAGGACACAATATTATCTATAGGAGAGGACAACATAGTCCAAGTTGTCACTGATAATGCATCCAATTGTGTTCGTGCTAGTGAGCTATTGATGGAACATTTCTCTAAGTTGTTTTGGACACCTTGTGCAGCACATTGTATTGATCTAGCCCTTCATGACATTGGTAAAATAGGTTGGGTGCAAGTAAATATATCTCAAGCAAGGCAATTGGTCAAATTCATTCTTAACCACCGATTGAGTTTGAGTATATTTAGAAAATACAAAACCAGGAATCCACTGAGACCATGTGACAATAGATTTTCCACCCATTTTATTGCACTTCAAAGGGTGGTAGAGCAAAAAGCTACATTACGATCATTCGTATACAATGAAGAGTGGGTGAACTCTCCTTTTTCAAGGTCAGAAGGTGGTAAACTAATAGAGAAAACAATCTTCAATGAAATGTTTTGGTCATGTGCAGAAAAAATCATCTCTATTTGTGAGCCTATTGTACAAATATTGAGGATGGTGGATTCTAATGCTGCATGTATGGGTTTTGTATATGAAGGAATGGATAGGGTAAGAGAACACATATCATTGGTATGTAAGATTGATAGTTCAGTATATAATCCAATATGGAGAATTGTGGAAAAAAGGTAGTGTATGTCGCATATGACATTACATGTTGCGGGGCCTTTTCTAGCACCTAATTACTTTCACGTTCCTAAGGATAGAGATATCATGGAGGGATTTTATAATTGCATGGAGAGGATGTATCATGATCCTGATATACAATATAAAATACGAATACAATCAATATCATATAGGCAAGGGACTGGTCATGCTTTCACTACAGCTAGGGCACTACGAGATATGCACCATCCAGAGGTCACCCCTGCTCAATGGTGGTTTCTCCATGGATATGAGACACCTCAACTACAAACATTTGCAGTCAAGGTGTTGAGTCAGATATGTAGGCATCATAATTATTTATACTTTGTATGTATATTTGCAAATTATTCCATCTAAATTATTATACTAATATAATATTATTTTCATGTAAAAAAATAGGTCACTAGTGCATCAACATGTGGAAGGAGTTGGAGCACTCATGAGTTCATCCATATTAAGAAAAGAAACCATTTAGGAGCTAGAAAATTGGAAGATTTGGCTAGCATTCATTGCAATTTACACTTGTGGCTGAAATCTTTGAAGGGGAAGAAAACAACTTCAAATATAGTACGAGAGGTTCCCCCTATTTTTAATGCATCTAGTGCAACCTCACAAGCACCAATTGTGGGATCGTCTTCTACATCCACACATCACATCAATGAGAATGATGTCTTGCTCAGAGATATTATATATGAGAGTGCTAGTAGTGATAATGACTCTCTCATGAGTGAATACAATGATGTGGATGAGGACAATGGAGATGAGATGACCTACACTCCTTAAGATAATTTTGGCCCTTCATTTATGGTAATGACCATAAATGTTTTATTTCTATTAGAATTTTGTATAAGCACATAAGTCTTAAAATACGTTTTAACTTTTTGACTTATATGATTGAACTGTTCTAGTTTGACATATTATGATTCTTAGTTACTTTTATTGCATTATTTTATAAGGTTTAAAGGTGTTTATTTTATAAGTAACATTGTTTTTTAACTATAATACAAAATGAGCATGAAGTAAATGATCTAAATTCATATTTGAATCTTAAATTGGATATCGTTGTTGTTGTCTTTCAAGAGGATTCTCTAGAAGTTTGTAGATATCTACAAAAAAAACCCTTTAAGAGTTATATCAATGTTTGTAGAGGGCATGTACATTTTCAAATAGATCTATTTAGTGATTTAGAGATAAATTTCATGGTTTTTAGAGATTACTTAAATCATAATTTTAATATCCAATATCTCAATTTTTACATTGAACTCTAGTTTTGTGTGTTGTGACTCATATTATTAGATTTTACTTTTACATGTTTTTCTAGTCTACAATAATAATTAATTTGAGTCATTTTGATCTTCATTATTTCTAAGCCGTTTTAGAGAGAAGGGGTCTATAACATTTTGGATAGGAGAAATTAACGTTGGAAATAAGTAAACGTAAATATACTTGGTAGAGAAAGATTTAATGAATTTTCATATAATGATTGTTTATTTCAATTTAAAAAAAAAAAAAAGTAAATAAATAAATAAAATAAATAAAATTAAGTATATGTAAGATATCTAATGTCGAATTTTTTCTGTATTGAATTTTATTGGATCTAATTTTTTCTATATCGAACCGAATTCGAATTCGAATTCGGTAACTATAAAATAATTGCATTTGGATTCAAGAACTCACATGCTTCCCGAAAATAGCACCTTGAAAGGAAAGGAGAATGCTTCGGCTTTCAAATGATGAAGAATCCTTTGCAAAGGAAGGAACAACATGCTTGCAAGGAGCCACAACATCCTTCTCTACGTTGCCTACCAATGGTGAATATCGTTCAAAGTCAGCTACAATGAACATTGCCGACCAAAGTTGCTCCCTTGCTATTACCATGCTATTTGGATGATGAATAACTATTACATGATTCTTCCCCTCGATCTCCTCTAGACCTCCTGACCCATAAAAAAATGCACCAATTTCTCCTGCAAAAGTTCATTTTTACTCTTATGCCCACAGGTCTCAACATTTGAATGCCTGTTATAACTCAGTGAAGAAAAAAAGGTCACAAAGAAAACATTAGCCTCTTTGGAATTTTCAAAGATACCAAATTGAAATTCAGGTGGCTGATTATACATAAACACCTTCAACACCGCATCTTTCGGGTTGCCCTGTTTGTTGTTTGGCTTTGAGCCTGTGGGAGTTCCGTTCTTATCTGTAAGTTCATCTGTCCAGATTCCAGAAGAGGAGATTAAAGATGGCTGAAATTCATCTGAAATTTCAAAGTGAGGCTGCTTTGACGAGACCATGGCTTGATAGCGTCCCGGTAAGTGTGACAGAGCATCAACTTTCTGCAACATTAGTATGCCCTTGTTAAGTTGTTTTTATATTCTATCTATCTAATAAAATATTGTTAATGCAGAGCATGAGCATCAATGCATCCTTGTTTTTTCGACATGTTCTTATTTTCTTATGGCATGGGGCACTATCAAAACAATGACACCACTGGCAATTTTATGACACTTGTTATATTTAGACAAAAACAATGACACTGCTGGCAAGTTTATGACACTTGTTACAACAGCCATACATGTAGAAGCAGAGAAACGATGGAAAATGTTTTGGAATACTGCTAGTTTACTTCATTACTAATTAGCAGCTTAATTAGTAACCACACCTGTTGATGACAGGTATTGTACATGCCTTATGACCCAATGTAAGATAAATGTGGCGACTAATACCAAATAGGATTTAATACCGACAAAGTAATGTTGGCTTTAGTTTTTAGTTGCCAAATATGAAATAAAGATATACCATATTATACATGGTTATAGCTATATAATAGCCTCCCGCTTCGGCAAGAGGCAAAATAAGACGACAAATAATTCTATTGGCCATGCCTAAATTTCATGGGCTGGTATATGCTCGGTAGATTGCAATAGCTAAAAACTTTAGGTTAATTGCACACGAAGTAAGTAATGGTAATAATCAATTTCGATTGCTATAGTCCCATATCTGACAACAAGGACTAATAAGACAAACAATATGGATTAGATTCTTTAAATTAAGGAAGAAATTTAATATTATTGTTTTCAACGATGAAAAAAATGGATAATCATAAACATACATATATGTTTATATTTAATAATATTATTTAAATTATAACTAAAATAATATTTAGAAATAAAGTTATTAAAATAATTGAGAAAAATAAAAAATATTTGTTTATTTAGATGTTGTTCTATAATAAATTGTGCTTTACAATTTTCACTCTATCTTCTAACCTAGTGTTAGTAATAAACTAGATTAAATATATAAGCTTAGTTTGCTTAAAAATTTGATACAAAATTTAATAATTGAAAATCAAAGTTATAACCTCTATTTCATCGCTGGTCAAAAACAATGATTAGATGTTCAAATTATAATTAATTATTATTATTTACAAAATTAACAATATAGAGATAAATGGTTTAGTTTTAATTACATATGAATTTACTAACTTGACTAGATTTCAGATGAAAGGTGTGTGGGATGGGGACACATTAATATGAGTTTGGTGCCCTTGGTCTTGTGGCTCAATGGTTAGGGCATGTGTCGATGTGCCCCCACTGGGATCACCTCTGTAACATCCATTCCAAGGTCGCACCCATATCATTGTGGCCTGGACATCACATTGCATATTGGCTTGCATACATAATGGAATCTTTTTATATATTGAATTAATTAGCATGAATGTAACTTAGAAAAAAAATGTTGAAATATTAGGAATATTTTTTTTACCTTGAGTATTGGTCCATGTGGCTCTACATAGTGATTTTCCTCAATGTGAGTGTGATGACGTGGAGGTGGAGGTGTCAAAGACTCCATGGAAATGTGCATTGATGGAGCCTATTCTGGATTATCAATCAATACCTCAGATGACCTCATAAGCTTATCCATATAGCCCTCTCTCTGCATGTAATCATGAACATATTAATATAACTATAATCTAATATGAACTTATTAATATAAATAATGTATAATTTGATGATAAGAGAAGCGTTTTTGTACATATGTACATCGCTTATGTCAAGTTGGATGTACATCATCCAAGTTTCATGGATGGCATCACACCATCTATGTGCATATGCCAAAAGCTGGTCATGAGGTAGAATTTTGAGCTCACTATCAACAAAAAATGGAACTGACATGGTAGAAGGAAATGATGGTGATCTTCTCCTCTCCCCATGCAACGTGACACGCAAACTTCCTATTGTGGTCAACATGGTCTCCACAATGTTACCCTTGGTCTCAACGTCGAGCTGTGATAGGTCCTCTAGCTTAGTCGACAGTACCATGCTCTAAGATGGCAGTGGAACCAATAGCAAAGGTGGTGGTACATGGAAAGGTTCCCTACAAGTGTTATGACGATCAAATTTATGTCCCATACTAGATCCTTAAAACTGTGATGGGGTGCTGGTGTAATTTGGCCTTATATGGAACACAAACTCTATGTATATTTATGAGGAAAAGTATAGGGGGAACACATCATGGTCAAGAAAAATTCCAATCTCTAATGAATTGCTAGTAAACACAAGGAGCCACATTGATGTTACTAAAATGTTAAGTTTAAGTGGACCGTAATGTCTAGCATGACCCACACAGATCTTAAGCAATTCCCCATGCACATCAATGTCCTTGTTGGTGACTTTCATCACCTCCCAATCATTTGTTCCTCTAACATCCCACCCGCTAGTCCTTGGTATGGCATGTAGGAGGACATTATATGGGCTCACCCTCTGGTAGACCTCCATCAACTTATCAACACTTTCTGGCATCATAATTAAGCTACGTCTAGCTAACGAGGTGATGAGGAGTGTACTTAATGCTCGCGTAGTCCAGTCACACTAGGCCCTAATAAGCTATAGTATGATAATGGTCATGGTGTCATCCCACAGAGGGATCGAAGATGCACTATAATGTTTAGCTTCACCTTGTTCAAACTTTGAAATCCATAAACATAATTGAACATATATAACATGAAAAACATAATAGCATATGCATTAAATTCAAACACATAAATTGAAGATAATTTAAAAATAAAGACAATTTAAAGACATAAACACATAAATGTACCTCAGACAAGTGAAGTTACACTGTGTGCAACATCACTAGCAAAGATAGATACATTTCCTCTCACATTCCCACTGGTAACAAACCAAGCATCTATCAGTGAAATGTGGCATATGGCTGAGCTACATGATCTTTGTCGAGCCCAACCATGTTTCAATGATCCCCTCACACTTTGATGGCTTACTCATGGGGGCAGCGATGTAGAAGGATTTGAATAAATCAAGTTGGAAGGGAATTGATTGTAAGATGCATAAAGTGTAAAAATTAAGAGTTGATTCAAATCATATAAAAAATATATAGTCATGTAATACTAAGTATGATATAGAAAAATTGTAAATGAAAATGAAAACATGTAATGTTAGGTTGAGGAAACCATATCAAGAAGTGTCAATACTTAAAATTACATTTAGCCGACAAGGTTAATTAGTTTGGACATAAGGATGTTAAGTTTTTTCAATTTAATACTAAGTATAATATGTAAAATTTATAGCTCGATATGAAAACATAAGATCTTAGGTTGAGTGAAATGATATATGAAAGTGCCAACATCTAAAATTACATTCAATAAGAAAGGTTAATTGCTTTTTGCGTAAATATCCACCTTTGACTATAATGTACCAACATTAAAAATGGAAATGAGAAAATTTAATGCTAAGTTTATTAAGGGATATAACAAAGAATTAACACTTCAAACTAAATTGAGCTAGTGAGGTAGGTTTGCTTGGCCATCATGATTTAAACTTAAGACTAGTATAGGGATATGTATAAAGGAATAGAGTTAAGGAATAGATGGAAAGACTAGTATAGGGGGATAACAACAATATGATCTTATTTTTAGTATGTAAGAGACATCTAAATTTATGTACCTAATATAGGCAAAACAATGGAAGGTGAAGGATGACTAGTTAATGGGGTTATTTTTTCATATAGATATGCCAATACCAAAATAATCTAATATATGAGATAAAGGTAGCATGGATACAAAAAATTCCTTCAGCTACCATGTGAATCAATTCATGAGGATTTTTTGGCCTACCTTTAAATATGATGGCCATCATCAAAAAATTTCCATGTATGTTCTTGTGCACTTACACAATGAAATTCAAGAAATGAATTCTTGAGATTATCTACCATCTACTAAAATAATTGTAGTTATAAGAATAGTAGAGGGGGTAACTAAAAAGGTTATTTTGATAGTATGATGATATTGATGATTGATATACCATCACATCTTAGTTCATTGCTATAACCTCTTCTTTCTTTGTAGTGAGCCTATTAATACACAACCAGCTCCAGAGCACTCCTGCATTTTGGAACCATCGAAGTACAAAGTCAACATATTATGTATAGAGATTGGGAACTACACTAGTACTATTATTAATACTACTAATTGTACAAACATTATTTTCACCAGTTGAACTAGGAAGGAGATCCAACTGTGTATCTGGTGGGACTTGGGATGGCTGGGGAAGATAGCAACCCAGTTGGGTTTGTAAGAAGAAATTGCTGAAAATTAGTTCTATGAAAGCCATCGGTTCATTTTGTGCATTCAAGGGAGTGACATTGTGCTTCATACATCTTTCTGAATGCACCAAAATATGATTATTTCTACCCTTATACGGAATCCATAAATGCGAGCAATCCATAGAAAAGTACCCTTGTAGCTTGTTGGACCAGTTTTTTCTCAACAACGCTCCATATGCTTTTGGAATGTCCACAATCACTATGTTGATACATTGGTGTACTTTCCCATCAGATGATAAGCAGATGACCACATCTCTGAGTCCACCAATTTTATGGACATGAGTTATGTCCAGCTGAATAATATTTGCATCTATTTTGTCTTATTTTGCATTGATGTTCTAGAAACCGATAATGGAATTACGTTTAACGATGCACCAAAAGCAACCGACCAATTGTGTACATTGAAATTAAAGATTTCAAAAGTTAACAGAAAGGGGGGCAGAGTTTATTTGCATCCATCGTTAAAATGTTAAGTACAAATTTGAGAGAACCATAAGACTTTCCAATTGCCTTGTCTGAAGAATCATTATTGCCTATGAAGGACTACCCAAGTACCTGTTAGAGGATATCTCACTAGCTCATGATCTTTGTTAACTCAAAAAATCAAATGTTGGTATGAACCTTCTTAATGTCATCAACTATGTTGTAGTCCATAGCAGGAAGAATGGTTGAAGTGTTTGGGGATTTAACTTGGTGTGTTCCTTCTAGAGTGATGGTTTTGTCCTTACTTCTCGTGGAAGCATTTTTCCTTGAAATTGCTTTCCCAAACTTAGTTTGAGTGTTCTGTGGTGAGTTGATTGGTGGATTGGTTTTCCTCAACAATTTTTCTTTAGGTTTATGTGTCCTGAACTCTATGGTAGTGGTTGGACCTTGGATTCTCAGGTTGTATGAATTAGTCTGGTTCTGGACAGGACCATAACTCAGACGTTGCTTGTCGACAATACTCTTTTGGGTTGTGAGTATGTAATTGAACATGTTCACCACATGCTCAACACTTAGAGTCTCTTTGACTGCAAAAACTTCTTCCTTTTCTTCTATAGGGTTAGTCTCCTCCTTAGCCATTACCACATTGACGAGATGAATAGTGAGCATGCTCATGGTCTGATTCCACTGTGGGCACATTTTTTGGAGTGACATTCTTGATGATATGAATAGTATTGATCTCTGCCCAAGTGTTCAATATTCAATACAAAATTGGAGCTATGCACAAACTTTGAATCTAGGAGGCTTTCTTCTCACGGTGGTCTCGCTTGACCTATTTTTGAGATCTGTCATCTCATTTGATAGAGTCTTGACAAGACAGGTCAATCGTTCAAGGTCAGACGATTCTTTCTCTTTGGCCTTGCTCATGGAGGCTTGAGACATTTTACCCGTGTCTTTGGAGTCTTTTGTTGGTTCATCGTCTTAGATGACTCCAATTGTGTGCAAGTCCTTCTAAACAATGATAACCTCTTCATAATTTTCCATTAATGTTTGTTTCATATTTTACTTCACAAACTGTGCAATGCTTGCTAGAAAGGAAGAAGCATAGTCATCTATTGTGATGGAGTAATGAGGTTTCTTGTTTTCTAGAAATTTATTCAAGATGTGGTTGAACCTCTAATTGAATTATTTCACTTTCTCCTTTTTCTCCATCTTAATATTACCCATCTCTTTCAATAACACAATAGGGTCTTATCATCAACAAATTTTTCAAGGAATATTTTCATAAACCCCCTCCAATTGTGGATGCAGCTTGGGGGAAGGTTTTGACACCATTCAGTTGCTCTACCATCCAAGGTACGTGGAAAAATTCTACATGCAACATCATCGTGATGTACCTCAAGTGTCTACATATTTAAGTAAACGTTTTGCAGATGGTCTTCAACCTTCACTGTGTTGTCATGATCATACTTCATTAAGATGTTATCGGAATGCTTTGGCATCTTGTGTAGAACACTCAGAAGTGCAAGTGGGCCATAATTCATCAATTCTAATTCTTCGTCCACCATGTATTCTTCTTCTCTCTCCTCCTCTTCTTTTCCAAAATTTGATGGATCTTCTTCCTCTTCCTCTTCTCCACATGACCGTCAGAAAGTTGTGTCTGAGAGCACAACATTATCTTTGTCACCACTGTGAAAGACTGAAGGCTCTTCTACATTCTCCAAGGAGTATGTTAATTCTTTAAGGGTGGCAAGAATAAAACCTTAAAGAGTAAAAAAAACTATCCATGTGGGGTTGGTTTTGTTCTTGAAGGATATGGAAGACTCGGTATTCCCAGGATCAATCCAACTACTTTTGCAAATTGACGGGTTATAGGATGAATGGCCCAAATATGATCGTATGGGATTTCACAGGTCCATTCAGGCTTTGGATAAGAAGAGCCACCAACTTCAGAAACACGAGTAGGGGAAGTGAAATGAACGTTTCTTCCTTGACTAGAAAATTATGGATTAGGGTCAGTGGGGTTATCAACCATAAAACATTGGTTTCCCTCCTTGTAGCACTAGAAATGTTGGAGGCATTGGGCCCACCAACATTCACAAGATCTCCCCAATGTGAACTCCTAATTATACCTCACACCATTTGGTGTAGGATTCCCATTTGGTATAAAGTCTTAATTGCCAAATCCTTAAAGATTTGCCTTGGCTCTAATTGTGAGAAAGAGAGAGGGATGTAATGGTATCTTTGAAAAGAAATAAGGTGTGCATGGTGAGTGTTAATTTGTAAATGTGTAAAGTTTCTTCTACTCTGGAGAGGGGAGAAAAATGAGCCTCTAAGTGAGAGGCAATAGTACCTCCCAAGAAGAGACACACATGAATAAGAAGAATCCGTCTAACATCCAATGAAATAGTCCGCAATGAATGTGATGGTCGTTACAACCAAACAAATGGAGAAAGATATGTCTAATATCTTGTAGAATCGTTCTACAAGGATGGGACAACAATAAAAACTATCACAACATGTTCTTAATAAGACAAGTACTAAAATAACCGAAATAGTTCAACTATGTCAGCACATGTGAAAGCAAACATGAAATACAAACATCTACAGAACAATCTTACAAACACTCATAATCCATGCATGAAGAATGTGTTTCCCTGGAAGGATTATGTTATTTAGTAAAAGTTCCAAGACACATGTTTACAATGTAAATCACTAGCTCTAGTAGTGGAGCATTGGAGCCACTCCTTACTCCTCAAAGAACTAGTTGATATCTCTAATGCCTCAAGGAAGGAACCAAGGTGAGAATTCTTTTGCTCATATAACAAGGGAGCATATATAATGATGGGTGACTCTTTGACAACCCTCATGGTTGTTTTAATTCCTATGAGTTTTCAACTTACATGATTCTTTACATTCCATGTGTGTCCTTTAGACTTCCACTTTACAATACATTTTGAATACAATATACATGATCCACAATAGTGATGTGGCATATGACCACTCATGACATGACATAATATGACACTGTTGTCATTGACTACTTAATGATGTGGCAATGTCAAGTAACTATTGCTGATAAGTGCTAGATGTCTTCTTGAAGATGCTTTCTCTTCACCTCTACATGTCTTGGTGATGTAGATTCTTCAATGATCTATTGTATTGGATAGTGATCGCAAACTAGTGTCCCTTCACTTTCTCTTAATCGACCAACTTGTAAGTTTAGCTACAAGAGAGTCTTTAAGAATGCTTCACTCCTTCTTATCCATCTCCATCATATTTCAATAACATGCTAGGGTACAAGTTCCTGCAATTCACTCATGATTATATGACATCAATTCGAAGACCCCCTAGTCTAAGATGATGCATTAATATCCACCAACAGAGCCTGAAACAAGTGACAGACTGGGAAGAGGGACTCAGTGACTTCACCATTCATAGTTCTAGTAGCCAAGGGAAATTTTTTAGCACTAAGACTACAGAGTGTGGAGCCCAGGCAGGCTAGAGGGACAAGATTGCGCAGTTTCCAGAGCCAACAGAGACAAGCTGAGGGAATGGACACTGGGAGAGCCAACTACATAGTTCTAGGAGTCAAGGGAAGATGGGATACTACGCATCTAATTACTTCAAGGACTCAGGGGATAATCATGAGACTTGAGGATGTGAAGTGTGCAATTTAATTTGGCTGGGGACATGACTATGCAATTCTAGAGGTTAAGGCGGAGACTTGGACAGAAAAAATGAGCAATGGAGCAAGCCTTGGAGACATGATTTGTGCATTTCATAGTACCAGGAAGAAATATCACAACTAGAGGACTGAGACTACATAGTGTGCATCTCAAGAGAGTACTGAAGGGACTAGGTTCCTTAGTCGAGAAGCTTTTTTGAAAATGGCTAAGTGTGGAATTAGTGAGATCGGTGATGGAATTTGACTCTGATCATGCACTTAGAATAATTTGATGACACAAAAACATAGATCATTTGAACACATGAGAAAATCATTTCCCCATGCGTGATAGCTTTGTGAAAATATATGATAAGTGTGACACTTAAGATATACTTTAGGATGACTTTGATGACACTTGTGAGAAAATCCTTAGAAATTTTTGAATGAGTGAAAAGGATGTTTACATAGTTAGAACAATTCATATACACAAACCAAAACCTTTGAAACCATCAAAATAGGCTTGTATTCATTGAGTGACAACTAAACATGCCAAAAGACAACAATTTACTCAACACACAAAAAGGAATAAAACACTACAAGAAAGCTCATAAAATATGCTCTAATGTTTGTGAAAATAATCTACAAGACCAAGGAAGCCTCCAAAATTGATTGTAAGCCAAAATTTTGGAGGATGTTGCAGCAACTACAATAGACTCCTAGTACAACATCAACAACACCCATTGGAATGGAAAAATTTGGATTATTCAATACAGATTCCCCCATGGTTAGCATGATATTATGGCACTTTCCAGAGAAATGTATAGTTCCTCCATTTTCAACCATCACTTGAAACTTTGGTACTAGATATAGGAAGCAATTCAATTCCTTGGTTATCTTGCAATGAATAAAATTATGGATACTACCTGAATCGATCAGCACTATTACATTTTTCTTCTTGATACATCCTCCTATCTTCAGAGTTTGAGGAGTGGTAATTCTTGCTAATTTATTACAAGATATGTTCAAATTCATTTCTTTTTTGTCTAGGGTTGGTTCCTATTGTATATCATCCTCTTTTGATGTTTCTTGTTTCTTTCTTCCTCCTCTTCACAATCTATATAGAATAATTTCTTCACAACACACTTATGATCTTTAGTGTATTTTCTATCACAACTGTAAGAAGCCCTTTTGCTCTTTTTTCCTCCAATTGTTGTGGTGTCAACCTTTTAGGTTTTGGAAGACTAGTATCAACAACACTTCCATATTTATAGTTGTGAGTGGTAGACTTTCTTGTTTCCATAATTTTTCTTTCAACTTTTCTTGCCACCCAGAATGCCTTCTCTAATGAATCAGGTTCCCAAAGGAGAACCTCATGTTGGAAGTTATCTCTTGAAGTCCCTATGAACACATAAATCCTATGGTCCTCTAGAATATCAGTCCCCTTAATATTTAATTTTTGGAAGTCTTCAATTTGCTTTGCCATTAAACCCTTTTGTTTGATATTTATCAATTGCCTAGAAAAGGTGTTTCTCTTTGGATCTTCATAATTTGATATCATTTCCTCCATAAAAATTGACCAAGTGTCAAGTTGTTTACAGGAAAAAATCCATATATATCATACAAACTAATTGGGTTCTAAATATAAAGATGCAATATGTACCTTTTGTGAGGGTTGCACATCCTATAGATCAAAATATTACTTCATTTGTAGTATCCATGTTATCTAATACTTGTCATAAAACATCCTCATATATATTGTTGGAATGTGGTGGTTCTTAAACCCCACATTGGAGTTGCTAAAATCGTAATTCATATTCCTTTTGTCCTCATCATGTTTATAATGGATTACCTTGTCACCACCGGGAAGCCTTTCTTACAACAAATTTAGTCAAACCTTCCATGTCTACTTTTAAGCAATTCATGTCACCTTTAAACAATCCATATCACCTTTTAAACCATCCATGTCACCTTTTAGTTCATATTCGATTTCTCATTTTGAGAGAAAAAATTGTTGCAATTGTTCCTCTTCATGCATCATAGTAGAGCTTTCTGAGGGATTAATGGGTGTAGAATTATTTTTCTTAGGAGGAATTTTAGAACCTAATACTAATATATATGCTTCAATATGCCCTTCAGATCACTTCAAACTGATTTTTCAAACAAAAGTTATGCCATTTTAAAAAAATACACATATTTTTCTTTATTTTAGGAGCTCGATATTGAAATGGTTGTAACTCTGTAATTTTGGATCTCCAACTTCTAAAATTTCTTCATGTGGTATCTCTTTGAGTCTTCTTTCCAACCCCACAAGTCTGATTGAGATTAAATTATTCAAGAAAGATTTATGTCAAATCTCCCACAATGACCTGATTATGGACCTCTTCAGTAGATCAAAGTTGTACAGGATGCCATGTGTCATTGTTTCAACCTTATGCCCTAAAATTAATACACGAAAAACTACAGTTCATGCAATTTCATCCACTTTCTTCAGAATTCAAATATGATGTTTGAAACAAATGTTCTGGCAATTTTCTATAGGTCACCTATTTGAGATTGAATTATGGATCCTACAAAAACCCTAACTTACTCAGATCATATGTCTAAAAATATAACAAACCAATATATGAAATTTTTGCATGAAGTTCAAAATGATTTTGGCTCTATGTGGTATAAATTGATCTTTTGAAGCCTTGTAGAAAAAACTTTATAGCAAAAATTCAAATATGCCCGTTTGAAGAAGCGAAACCTTAGAATCAAAAGCTATGATACCAAATGTTATGTAACCAACTCACAAAAAGGATATATCAATGACCTAAAAAATATCCTCTTCGAGGGGTAAATGTCCTTTATATTACATAAATGAAAAGTTATTGGATGATACAAATGAGAAGACCTCCTTTGTATATATAAGAGTTTAAGGGGTCACAATACAATTAGAGCCTACATAACAATAAAATGTAAGGGCACAACAATAATAATAGTGGGATTCTATGGGGCACAAAAATAACAATATGGGGGTTATATGGGCACAACAATAACAATAAGGGGGATACATTACTATTACAGGGATATAACATTAAAGAAGGGATTTCATGACATTTTTTTTTATGTTTTATGCATGCACACAAATATATATTGAAGTGTCACTAATAAATATTGATTATTGGTTGATTAATATTCTATCTAATCATGATACCAAGTGTGCTCACAACAGTAATGGCAAGAAATGATGATGACTTGTGTGAAGGATAATCCATGTTTAACATTGTGGTAGATATAGATTTGTTCGAGATAATTCATGTTTAACATTGTGGTAGATATAGATTTGTTGTTTCATGTAGATTGAGAAATTCCAATTGCAGAATGATCCACTAATGGAAATAGTCAGACCATGAAGACATGGAGATTGAGGATTTGTAGGTAAATGATATCATGATGGTTGTAATATCTTATAGCTAGTTATGTTGTATTTTAGATGATATTTTTATGTAATATTTTATGGCAATGGTTAAGGGATAGACTCCCTTACAAACCATTAAGTGAGGGGTGAACACCCTCACGAATGTTTAATAATAAAATTAAATATTTGATGCCTTTCACCCTACGGGGTTTCCAAGGTATATTGGTGTCTAATGATGTGATTGTTTATAATGTCATATTTATTATGTTGACTTCTTGAATGATATGATGGTTAAATTATAAAGTATGTGATTAAATAACTAGGTTGAAAGAATCATGGAATTGATGTAAGGTTACATGAGAAAGTTAAGTTAATATTCTACAACAATAGAAGTTAATAGTTGTGTAACTCACTATTCCTTTACTAAATATTACTCTACATAATGATGATGATTTATTCAATGGTCATTGAAGGAATATGGAAAGTAATTTATAAAGTTACACATTGTTAAATGTTGAAAAAACTTCCTAACTCCATATATTTTCCTGAAATTATTGGGGGATGTTACACTTGTTCCATTGTACAACCACATTGCAGCTAAGAGATTCCTAGGGAAGGAGAGTATTGAAGGAGTAGGCTGGGAAGTTAATCAGAGGGTCACTATGTTCAGTCAGAGTACATCAACATTCACACTATGAGGTAGACAACAACAAGGGAGTGCAACTAGCAATAAGGCCAAGATCGTTTCTCCTCTCCAAGTGAACAATACTTATTGTATTTATAATGTTTATACATGATTTTGGTGTATGGATGGTTAATAGAATGTAATACAGATGATATGTGGAATGTACTGAAATTCATAGATGTTTAATTTAAATGCGTTAATATCTCCCACTTTCCAATTTTTATCTCCTTCATATAGTATTACAAATTTATCTCCATTATTTAAAAATATATATATTATAACGATAGTCCCTACAAAAATTTTAAGTTAGAATTAATTACATATATAAAAAAAATTGTGGGATATAATTAGCCCAAACATTTTAATATCTTTTTATTTTAAACTTCCACAACTATAAAATAATTTTTATTAACTAAAAAATTGCATTATATTCATAATAATAATAATAATAATAATAATAATAATAATTATTACATTATGGATTTTAGTGCATGATATAATGTGTTCAATACATAAATCAAATTGCTATTAAATATTTGTAAATGTCAATTTATGAAAAAAAATGAATACCTTTACTTCATTGTATTTTCAAATTTAAAAAAAATAATTAAATTATAACTTTATTATTATTATTATTAAAAAATAATTAATTCTAAATTAATCTAGATATATTTAAAAACACATGTCATAATATTCTTAATTATGGAGATTTATCTCAACATTTTGATGAAGATTCTTAATTTATAAATAGATTTTGTGACAATACCATGAATTGGTATCATGGTTTATCAATACCATGTGCTCAAAAAACAATTACTCACTTCACATAACACTTATTCTTCTTGTTTTTTTAAAATTAATCAATTTAATTAAAAGGATAAAAAGAACATAACTACTATGTGGAGTTAAATCTATATGGTAACACTACTTGCCTTAAGAGATGGTTTTATAATTTAACATTTAAAAATAATAAAATATTACTTACATTAACAAAATAAAAATTAGTAATAACAATAAAATAAATAAATAAAGATTTAAATAATATGGATTTTATAGGACATGTAAAAATAATATTATTGATATTATATGATCTGCAATCTATATAATATTATTGATATTATATGATGTGTAATTCATTTTATGTATTAATATGTAATATTAAAAAAAAAAATTATATTAATAATAAAAAAAATTAGTGTGAACAATAAAAATATATATTTTATATCTATATTAAATAACATCACTTGAAATTAAATGTATATAAAGAAAAATAAAATAATTTAAATTAAGAATTGTAATTTCATTTAATATGGAGTTCATATATAATATTTAATTGTTTTTTAATAATTAGGCCAATAGGCCTTCCTTTGAGTGAGCATTTCGTCGTCCTTTTGTTTCTAAGCTTCACAGCTGGCGTGCACATTCAGCGGGCAAATTGTTAACATCTGTGGTGCAATTTTTGTTTCTCGTCAGCAATTTCAGAGAACTTATTGTTTTCTTCCACCATATCTATCCATTTTCTACTCTTCCTATTCTCTTCCACACCCTGTTGCAATAAACCTGGCCTGCAAAAAACCTGGCCTGTTATGCAAAAACTCTGATCAGATTGCCACTCTGTTAGTTTTTATCCTTGCAGGTAGGTCGTTTTTTCCCCTCATTTTGGTTTAAATTTTTCTTTTTGTTTTGAGCGATCAGAGTCATTTTCCCTGGTTCGACTAGCTCTCGGAATCGAACCTGGAACCTTGTCTGGTCTACAAGTATTGCCTCTTGTTTGCCCAGAATAAGCTGGAAACGGAGGATATTGCATCTTTCAACCATGAATTCTTGTAGAGCATGGGGATTGGAATCACAAAGCACAAGCTGGAGATTTTGAAGTTAGCTAAGCGCGAGTGGGGAAATCGACTCCGTATGTCCAGAAGCTTGTGTCTTCTTTAAAGAAAACGAAGCGTTGCGTTCAAAGATTTGTTCACAGTTTTCTTCGCCCGCCACCGCCTTCGGAGCCGACTCTGTATGTCTTACCTTTGAAGGTATTTTGCAGAGGAAATCACAGCTGTGGGCGCTTGGGCGAGTTACTGCCTACTCTGGCTCTCAATAATAGGGAGGCAGTGGTTTTTGGGCACGGGGATGCCAAGAAGAAGAAGAGGTAGCTTAACCACAGTATTGAAACCAGTGTAAAGCCACCAAGATCAAAGTCTTCTGCTAACTAGAGACATAGGTTCACTAACTAGGGGTTAGAACCCAAGCTCACGAGCCGAGAGAAGAAAGAGCGGAGAGGAGGAGTAAAACTCATTTTTGTATTACTTCCTTAATCTATCTCAAATCCCTATGGAAAAACAGAACTCTATTTTCTTTGGGCCACCTGGATGAGCACAGATCTGAAAGTGGTGAAGTGGGTATTTAAGGGGGCAGGTTTCTAGGACAATAAGTACTAATAAAGCCAACTATTTGAAGCCCTTGTCACTCAAATCCATCATATCCTTCTACTAAAACGGTCTCCAGAAGCATTTAGGCATAAAGTACACCCCAAATGATGACTTGCAGCATATCTATTTTCATTATACTGACATGGCCTTTTTGGGATTTCAAAGTGTGTTAGTTGTGTCTTAGTAGCCCTTTATTACTCTTTGCATAATCTTATTCATAGACATGGGATTTGGGCTTATTTGAATTCATGGGTGTGAGGTGATTGTTGATATATCTCAGGTTTGATTTGCAGGTTAACCAGATGGGTTGAGGGATAAAAGGAGATGGCAATGACATGGTGGGTACTGGGCATTTGAGCTGGGTTGGATTCTTTGTTTTTAGACAATCTTGGGAGAATCAAGTGTAGCAGCACCTACTATCACACCCAAAATCAATACAGCCATTGGTACCATTGTGTGGGTGAGAAGGAGAAATGGGTCCTGGTGGCCTGGAAGGATTCTGGGTGTAGAGGAGCTATCTGCAACTCACTTGATGTCTCCCAGATTAGGAACCTCTGTTAAACTTCTTGGTAGGGATGATGCCAGTGTGTGAGTATCCTCTTCTTCACCCTAATCATCTTGCATTTTTCTTACCTTACAAAGAAGCTATCGTTGCCGCATATCCATCTGTAATTCCAATTTTCAGATGTGGAACTTCTCTAGTTATATTCCATCTATTTAAAATATAACTTTTGTCCAAAGGCGATGATTCTTACAAGGTTCTATCCTTGTTTTCAGCAATTCATTATTTTTTCTTGGTAGACCTTAAAACGATTTTGGATGGATCAATATTCATCATGTTGCATAGTTGCATAATATGTTTCTGATTACTATCATCATGTGACATGGGAAACAATGCACATAAACCAAAATAAAAAAAGAAATAGTTACACCCTCATCCGGGATGTATGGCATTGATAAATAATTCTCTTCATAATATTGTGCTTCGTTTAATAAAACAACAGTACAAAATGGTACCTCATATTTTGGCAATATTTTTGTATGAAAATCTCAAACTACACTTCCTGTTGTACTCTTTATTTAAATAGTTTTCTGCAGCTCTCACCAACATGGGGAATGCAATTATTAAAGTAATTTTTGTTCAGTGGTGTATTTTTTTCTTGTTGGAAATAATCTAACCCAATTTCTTCCTTGTCTTTGTATATTTGTCTGTTGTTTTCCTTCACGACTAGCTCATGCGTGACTGATGATTTTTTGGAGTATCCCTCTTAGTTTGCCTGAAATTATTTTCTGGTTGTTCCTACACTAGATTCAAATATATCCACGAATTGTCTAATAAGATCTACAATTGAAAATCAAGAAGTTGTTGGTCATTTTGGAAGATCGACATTTTCGTGTTGAAACTATATGGAAACTATAATATGAAAGTACTTTGACTAGAACTTGGAATAGCATATTAGAAATGAAAAGTATACGAGAAGTTTCCTCTTCAGCCTAAGATGCTCACATATATTAATGAGAATATTTTCTGTTGGCATAAAGGAGTTTCTACATAAGCTCTTAATCCATATTCATTTTCTTTTTGATGAGGATGCGGAATTTGTTAGCAATCCCTAGCTTTGGACATGATAATAAATTGATGATCATAAAGATCTTGGGATCATGAGTAGCTCATTCATAACTAATATAATCAGCTAAGAGTACTCCTCTGAAAACAGTAGCAGTGATCAAGTCAATACACACAGTAGAATATAATACCATCACGTGAAGGAAAGAATCAGAAACATAATGGATGCACATGTCATGAATCTTGCCTATAAGCATCTTCTAACAAGGTTTTGCCAATTCCAAATTCTAGATGATTACTATTGCAGGTTGACAACTTCTTTATCAGTTTGTCATGCTAAGATGTCTTTACATAAAGTAGCAATCCTATGGATCTAAATTTGGGTCAATCCTAGTGCAGCTTTTCTTAGGATCCAGTTTTGTAACCATAGACAATGGTTCTATTTTACTGTAAATCTGATTACAATAATTATTTTTTATAATAATGTATTAAAAGAAAAGAGGGGAGTGTTGTGGCTATATTCGTACAACCCAATACAACATTTTTGTATGCCACTCTTCATCCTATCCTTGAGTTAGGGTTGGGATGATGGGTTGAACTAGTTTTCATTCTTGATTTCCTGTGCTTAATAGTGCACAGGCTTTTGAACTCCTTAACAAATTGCTTGCAAATTAAAATACACTGGAAAAACATAGTACATACTTATGCATTTTCCTATGAACCCAAGGTGTTGCCATATTTTGCTAGCAGGGATTGAAATCCCCTAGCTTTATTTTTGTCCGCTTCTTTTTCCCGCAGCATCTTCTCCAACTTTTTTCCTCTTGTAAGTGGTGGAGACTCAGAGAGTTGAAGGATGGGTCTGTTTTTTGTTAGAGAGCTTGCACACAAGATAGGGTCCTTGTAGCTTCCTCTTCCCCTCTTTTGCTTACTTACTTTTCTTTTGCTAGACATGGAATCTCTTCAACTAGATCTTCCTTTGGCCCTGACCCTTGCTCCTCCTCATTTTGGGGATCCTTCATGACCTCCTCTATTTGCTCTTTTTGAGTTTTTTTGAGTAACTTTTCTGAATGCCTCCACCTCATTTTGGGGATCCTTCATGACCTCCTCTATTTGCTCTTTTTGAGTTTTTTTGAGTAACTTTTCTGAATGCCTCCAGCCCCCTTTTCACCACTTCAGTCTAGAATTTTAAAGTAGTTCTTTGCCCTAGGACTAGGGGCTTTGCTCTAGATTGGATGGAGCAAGGGTTGGTTTCTATTTTTCCTATTCACTATTTGCACGCGTAGCACTCATTGTGAGGGATGCTCTGTTTTACAAAAAAGATAGCACCTCCACATGATGTAAAGTCCCAAGCATCAATGGGCTAGTATTGTGCAGCTCAAGAAGGTTAGCCATTGTCACCACAATAGCTCTTCGTTTGTATTCTGGTCGGCTCTACTCCAACTCAAAGGGGGCTTCCCTACATGAGATTGCTAAGGAAAGCACGGAAAGGATATTAGTAAGGATAGCAGAAATGAAATAAGACATTCAATGTGTTCCTTGTAATATACATATAAACAAAACATCTAAAGAAAAGTAATTGCACAATGATCCAGTCCAAAAAAAAGGTTTTCCACAAACCATTTAACTCTTCTAGAAAAATTCAACAATTCCAATTTAATAATCCTATTGGCCTGTCTTTGTACCTTTTGGGACAATTGATAGTATTAATAATATTAATAAAACATGTTATTAGTGTTTTCTTCAAAATCAACATACATTCATCTAAACAATAGATTTACCAAATTTAAAAAAAATTCAAATCTCTACACGTATAAAACCTTTATGAAAATATTACATTAAAAAAAATTGCAACTTGAGAAATTTAATCTTGGTAAATCTGGAATAAAAATCACAAGTTGGAATATTTGATATTGGTAAATCTGTAATAAAGATCAACTTGCTCAAAAACACGACGTTAATGGATTAATACTAGAAGTTAGGGTTTCCTCGTTTGGGAGGCGAATAGTGTGACTCGTTCGTTTTAATAGTGGCACTCCTTAGCCAGCAATGGCAGAAACCAAAAAAGGCGGCGGCAGCTCTCCTCCAGGCGGAAGGTCTGGTCGGCATAAGTTAGGCAAACTGGCTCTGCAAATGGCACGGAGAGGGCTGGAAGGTCTGGTCGGCATAAGTTAGGCAAACTGGCTCTGCAAATGGCACGGAGAGGGCTGTCCGTAATGTAGAGGGTTTACAAACCCTCCATCGATGTACTCTTCGCAATCACCTCTCTATTTTAGCTTCCAATTGCTTACTGCACAGAAAATTTCTTCAGCCTGTGGCTTTCCCTCTAAGTTTAATTCTACTACCAAACGGATAAAACAGAGGACACGAAAGTTTTCAAATAAACCTGAATGATGGAGGAAAAAGTCGACAGACATAATGAAATGGTGAATCGCAGGGAGAAATAATAAAATGAGAAGACATAGAAATTAAACAAATGGATATATTAAAAAATTCAAATTGTTTATTGAAACCTATAATATTAAGGTTTGAGATAAATCTCAACCTTATATTCTAAACCATATCAGTGAAATCTAGATCATACCCAACTTTTGTTCAGAACAAAACCAAAACTAAAATTGTGAAGGAAGATTTCAATATAGCAACGCCTATCGACGAATTACAATCGGAACCAACCACACAAAGTTTGACCAAACAATTTGAGAAAAGAATATGCAAACAATACATACCATCAGAGAAAACAATCACACAATCATGGCTTAGACGCAGCAGTACTGTTGTCCCAAACAACACTGAAAGGAACCATCATCTTCATCTCCATATCGTCAAAAATACCCAACAAAAATTCATGCCCAATATACCAGAAAAACATTAAGACGCTCTGCGAAAGATTCAGAGACAACCAAATCCCTATTCTGTTCAATACGGTCCTGTTGTCACAGCTAGAGTATCAATTTGTGACAGAGAAAAGAAACTATAGAAAATAAAGAGAGTGGCAAACAGATTATAGAGTGCAAAGTTAATGATATACATACCACTCCAAATAGATACATAGATATCTTGTGGAACTTTTTATTATGGTCAATGCCACAGTAGAGACGTGGTTTCTTGCGCTGTCAGTGTCTGAAACTTTGGCAGTACGGATCTACGCCTCCCGATATGGCTGAGCAGGAATTGCGGGACATAGTTTCGTTGGATGTTCGTGGGCAACCTTTTGGAGATGCCAACGGTTATATGATCGGCCAAGCTGGGCATTTGAAGGCGGGCGAGCTTCGAATTGCGATGTTTGAGAATAAATGGACACATAATTACCGTCAATGCGGACATGAAGATCACCACGGTTTCGGTGCTTCGATCACAGCTGCGCTGTTCCTCGAATTTTCCATACGCAAACATAGTGCTCGCAGGGAAATCTATGTGAAATTTCTCGCAACATAACTTATGTAGAATGGAGGTGGCATCACCGTGAGCAGGAAAATATACACATTAGCTTACCGTTTTTTCTCAGATATCCCAATTCGTGGTCCGCCTGCTTTCAAATGCCCTTCTCGAGCAAAAGTACATATACCCTTAACAATGTTCGCAATCTTCAGAGCCCCTTCCGGGAACATCACAACCGAAGAATCTATATCCTGCAATTGCTGCTCAGTCGTATTGGCAGCCATTTCTATGCAGAACCAAAATCTCCAAGAGAAAATAGTAAAAGGACCGTTTGCGAACAGATTATTGAGTAAAAGGTTAAGATATGCATAGCAAATGCTTTCTTTCATGGCCCTCCTCAGGGAAGCAGAGATGAGAGCTCCTAATGTGGGTGCCCGGTGCCCAGTTTCAAACGAATGTCGCTATAAATGATTGTGTAAGAAGTAGTAAGGCAGAGAGGAACGTACTGCTTTTGGAGTAGTACAGAAAGTTTAGAGGAAAATGGAGTACACACGGAGATAATCATTGTGTTTTATATTTAAAACACATTTTTGATGGATTGTTATTTGTTAATCGCTGGGCCTGGACATCTCAAGTTGTCAATTACCAGGATGGGATGATTGGACATTGAAATCGTATATTTTATATTGGAGCAGCTGAATTAGCAGATGTTTTACGTATATTTTATATGGGAGTAGTTGAATGAGCAGAAGTTTTACTCGCCCATTGGTGTACTCGCCCGTCGGATGATAAGCGAATGATCACATTTCTGAGTCCACCAATTCCATGGACATGAGCTATGTTGAGCTGAATAATATGTCCATCTAGTTTGTCCTATTTTGCATTGATTTTCTGGAAACCAATAATGGGATTACGTCATCGATGCACCAGAATATACCAAACAATTGTCTACATTGACATTAAAGATTTCAAAAGTTAACAGAAAGGAGGGCAGAGTGTATTTGCATCCATCGTTAAAATGTTAAGTACAAATTTGAGAGAACCAGAAGACTTACCAACTGCCTTGTCTGAAGAATCATTATTGCCCGCGAAGGACTACCCCAGTGCTTGTTAGAGGATATCTCACTAGCTCATGATCTTTGTTAACTCAAAAAATCAAATGTTGGTATGAACCTTCTTAATGTCATCAATTATGTTGTAGTCCATAACAGGAAGAATGGTTGAAGTGTCTGGGAATTTAACTTGGTGTGTTCCTTCGAGAGTGATGGTTTTGTCCTTCTCGTGGATGCACTTTTCTGCTTTCCTAAACTTGGTTTGAGTGTTCTGTGGTGGGTTGATGGGTGAACTGGTTTTCCTCAACACATTTTCTTTAAGTTTATGTGTCCTGAACTCTATCGTAGTGGTTGGCCCTTGGATTCTCAGGTTGTACCGATTAGTCTGCTTCTTGACCGGACCATGACTCAGACACTGCTTGTTCACAATACTCTTTTGGGTTGTGAGTATGTAATTGAACATGTTCACCGCATGCTTGACACTCAAAGTCTCTTCGGTTGCAAAAATTTCTTGCAAAAATTTCTTCCTTTTCTTCTATAGGATTAGTCTCCTCCTCAGCCCTTACCACATCGACAAGATGCATAACGAGCATGCTCATGGTCCGATTCCACTGTGGGAACATTTTTTTGGAGTGACATTCTTGATGACATGAATATTATTGATCTCTACCCAAGTGTTCAATATTCAATACAAAATTGGAGCTATGCGCAGACTTTGTCAATTTATTGTTGCTAAAATTTGTATTCCTTATAAATAATTTGAATCTAGGAGGCTTTCTTCTCAAGGTGGTCTCGCTTGACTTATTTTTGAGATCTTCCATCTCATTTGATAGAGTCTTGACAAGACAGGTCAATAATTCAAGCTCAGATGATTCTTTCTCTTTGGCCTTGCTCACAGAGGCTTGAGACATTTTACCCGTGTATTTGGAGTCTTTTGTTGGTTCATAGTCTAAGATGACTCCAATTGTGTTCAAGTCCTTCTAAACAATGACAGCCTCTTCATCATTTTCCATTAATGTTTGTTTCGCAGTTTACTTCAAACACTGTGCAATGCTTGCTAGAAAGGCAGACGCATAGTAATCTATTGTGATGGAGTAATGAGGTTTCGTGTTTTCTAGAAATTTATTCAAGATGTGGTTGAACCTCTAATTGAATTATTTCACTTTCTCCTTTTTCTCCATCTTAATATTACCCATCTCTTTGAATAACACGATGGGGTCTTATCATCAACAAATTTTTCAAAGAAGATTTTCATAAACCCCCTCCAATTGTGGATGGAGCTTGGGGGAAGGTTTTGATACCATACAGTTGCTCTACTATCCAAGGTACATGGAAAAATTCTACATGGAACATCATCGTGACATACCTCAAGTGTCTACATATTTAAGTAAAAGTTCTGCAGATGGTCTTCAACCTTCACTGTGTTGTCACGATCATACTTCGTTAAGATGTTATCCGAATGCTTTGGCATCTTGTGTAGAACACTCAGAATTACAAGTGGGCCCTAATTCATCAAATCTAATTCTTCATCCACCATTTCTTCTTCTTCTCTCTCCTCGTCTTCTTTTCCAAAATCTGATGGATCTTCTTCCTTCTTCCTCTTCCTCTTCTCCACATGACTGTCAGAGAGTTGTGTCTGAGAGTACAACATTGTCTTTGCCACTGTCATGAAAGAGTGACGGCTCTTCTGCATTCTCCAAGGAGTATGTTAATTCTTCAAGGGTGGCAAGAACAAAACCTTCAAGAGTAAAAAACACTATCCATGTGGGGTTGGTCTTTTTCTTGAAGAATATGGAAGACTCGGTACTCCCCGGATCAATCCAAGTACTTTTGCAAATTGATGGGTTATAGGATGAATGGCCCAAATATGATCGTATGGGATTTCACAGGTCCATTCAGGCTTTGGATGAGAAGAGCCACCAACTTCAGAAACACAAGTAGGGGAAGTGAAATGAACATTTCTTCCTTAACTAGAAAATGATGGATTAGGGTTAGTGGGGTTATCAACCATAAAACATTGGTTTCCCTCCTTCTAGTGCTAGAAATGTTGGAGGCATTGGGCCCACCAACATTCATGGCATCTCCCCAATGTGAATTCCCAATTAGACCTCACACCATTTGGTGTAGGATTCCCATCTGGTATAAAGTCTCAGTTGTCAAATCCTTAAATATTTGCCTTGGCTCTAACTGTCAGAAAGAGAGAGGGATGAAATGGTATCTTTGTAAAGAAATAAGGTGTGCATGGTGAGTGTTAATTTGTAAATGTGTAAAGGTTATTCTACTATGGATAGGGGAGAAAAATGAGCCTCTAAGTGATAGGCAATAGTGCCACCCAAAAAGAGACACATGAATCAGAAGGATCCGTCTAACATCCAACGAAATAGTCCACAACGAATGCGATGGTCATTACAACCAAACAAATGAAGAAAGATATGTCTAATATCTTGCAGAATATTCTACAAGGATGGGACAACAATAAAAACTATCACAACATGTTCTTAATAAGACAAGTACTAAAATAACCAAAATAGTTCAACTATGTTAACACATGTGAAAGCAAACATGAAATACAAACATCTGCAGAACAATCTTACAAACATTCATAATCCATGCATGAAGAATGTGTTTCCCTTGAATGATTATGTTATTAAGTAAAAGTTCCAAGACACATGTTTACAATGTACATCACTAGCTCTAGTAGTGGAGCATTGGAGCCACTCCTTACTCCTTAAAGAACTAGTTGATATCTCTAATGCCTCAAGGAAGGAACCAAGGTGAAAAGTCTTTTACTCATACAACAAGAGAGCATATATAATGATGGGTGACTCTTTGACAACCCTCATGGTTGTTTTAATTCCTATGAGTTTTCAACAAACATGATTCTTTACATTCCATGTGTGTCCTTTAGACTTCCACTTTACAATACATTTTGAATACAATATACAAGATCCACAATAGTGATGTGGCCTACCACTCATGACATGGCATGATATGATATGACACATCTGTCATGGACTACTTAATGATGTGACAATGCCAAGTAAATGTTGCTGCTAAGTGCTAGATGTCTTCTTGAAGATGCTTTCTCTTCACCTCTACATGGCTTGGTGATGTAGATTCTTCAATGATCTATTGTCTTGGATAGTGGTCGCAAACTAGTGTCCCTTCACTTTCTCTTGATCGAACAACTTGTAAGTTTAGCTACAAGAGAGTCTTTAAGCATGCTTCACTCCTTATCTTTCTCCATCATCTTTCAATGACATGATAGGGTACAAGTTCCTACAATTCACTCATGATTATATCACATCAATTTGAAAACCCCCTAGTCTAAGATGGTGCATTAATATCCACCAGCAGAGCCTGGAACAAGTGACAGACTGGGAAGAGGGACTCAGTGACTTCACCAAGGGAAAAAATTTAGCACTAAGATTGCGCAGTTTCTAGAGCCAACAGAGATAGGCAGAGGGAATGGACACTAGGAGAGCCAACTCCATATTTTTGGGAGTCAAGGGAAGATGGGATACTATGCATCTAATTACTTCAAGGACTCAAAGGATAATCATGAGGCTTGAGGATGTGAAGCGTGCATTTTACGCTGGCTGGGGACTTGACTATGTAATTCTAGAGGTTAAGGCCGAGACGTGGGCACAAAAAATGTGCAGTGGAGCAACCCTTGGAAACACGATTTGTGCATTTCATAGTACCAGGACGAAAGGCCACAACTAGAGGACTGAGACTATGTAGTGTGCATCTCAAGAGAGGAAGAGACTAAGTTCCTTAGTCGAGAAGTTTTTTTGAAAATGGCTAAGTGTGGAATCAGTGAGATTGGTGCTGGAATTTGACTCTGATCATGCACTTAGAATAATTTGACAACACAAAAACATAGATCATCTGAAGACATGAGAAAATCATTTCCCTGCGTGTGATAGCTTTATGAAAATATACAGTAAGTGCAACACTTAAGATATACTTTAGGACGACTCTGATGACACTTGTGAGAAAATCCTTAGAAATTTTTGAATGAGTGAAAAGGATGTTTACATAGTTAGAACAATTCATATACACAAATCCAGACCTTTGAAACCATCAAAATGGGCTTGTATACATTGAGTGACAACCAAACATGCTAAAAGACGACAATTTACTCAACACGCAAAAGGGAACAAAAAACTACAAGAAAGCTCATCAAATATGCTCTAATGTTTGTGAAAATAATCTACAAGACCAAGGAAGACTCCAAAATTAATTGTAAGCCAAAATTTTGGAGGGCACTGCAGCAGCTATAATAGACTCCTAGTACAATATCAACACCACCCATTGGAATGGAAAAAATTGGACTATTCAATACAGATTCCCCCATGGTTAGCATGATATTATGGCACTTTCCAGAGAAATTTATAGTTCCTCCATTTGCAGCCATCACTTGACATTTTGGTGTTGGATATAGAAAGCAATTCAATTCCTTGGCTATCTTGCAATGAATAAAATTATGGCTACTACCTGAATCGATCAGCACTATTACCTTTTTCTTCTTGATATATCCTTCTACCTTTAGAGTTTGAAGAGTGGTAATTCTTGCCAGTTCATTACAAGATATGTTCAGATTCATTTCTTCTTTGTCTAGGGTTGGTTCCTGATGTATATCATCCTCTTTTGATGTTTCTTGTTCCTTTCTTCCTCCTCTTCACATTTTGTATAGAATAATTTATTCAAAACACACTTATGATCTTTAGTGTATTTTCTATCACAACTGTAACAAGCTCTTTTGTTCTTTTTTCCTCCAATTGTTGTGGTGTCAACCTTTCATGTTTTGGAAGACAAGTATCAACAACACTTCCATATTTATAATTGTGAGTGGTAGACTTTGTTCTTTCCGTAATTTTTCTTTCAACTTTTCTTGCCAACCTAAATTCCTTCTCTAATGAATTAGGTTCCAAAAGGAGAACCTCATGTTGGAAGTTATCTTTTAAAGTCCCTATGAACACATAAATCCTATGGTCCTCTAGACTGTCAATCTAATAATTAATTTTTGGAAGTCTTCAATGTGCTCTGCCATTAAACCCTTTTGTTTGATATTTATCAATTGGCTAAAGAAGGTGTTGCTCTTTGGATCTTCATAATTTGATATCATTTCCTCCGTAAAAATTGACCAAGTGTCAAGTGGTTTACAGGAACAAAGCCATATATATCATACAAACTAATTGGGTTCTATATATAAAGATGCAATATGTACCTTTTGTGAGGGTTGCGTATCTTGTAGATCAAAATATTACTTCATTTGTAGTATCCATGTTACCCAATACTTGTCATAAAACATCCTCATATCTATCGTTCGAATGTGGTGGTTCTTAATCCCAACATTGGATTCACTAAAATCGTAATTCACATTCCTTTTGTCCTGATCATGTTTATCATGGATTACCTTGTCACCACTAGGAAGCCTTTCTTACAACAAACTTGCCAAACCTTCCATCAAACCTTCCATGTCTAATTTTAAGCAATTCATGTCACCTTTACACAATCCACGTCACCTTTTAAACCACCCATGTTACCTCTTAGTTCATATTCAATTGCTCATTGTGAGAGAAAAAATTGTTGCAATTGTTCCTCTTCATGCATCATAGTAGAGCTTTCTAAGGGCTTAATGGGTGTAGAATTATTTTTCCTAGGAGGAATTTTAGAAACTAATACTAATATATATGCTTCAATATGCCCTTCGGATCACTTCAAACTAATTTTTCAAACAAATATTTACGCAATTAAAAAAAAAACACATATTTTTCTTTCTTTTAGGAGCTCGATATTGAAATGGTTGCAACTCTATACTTTTGGATCTCCAACTTCTAAAATTTCTTCTTGTGGTATCTCTTTGAGTCTTTTTTCCAACCCCATAAGTCTCATCGAGATTAAATTATTCAAAAAGGATTGATGTCAAATCTCCCACGATGACCTGATTATGGACTTTTTCAATAGATCAAAGTTATATGGGATGCCATGTGTCATTGTTTCAACCTTACACCTTGAAATTAATACACAAAAAACTACAATTCATGCAATTTCATCCACTCTCTATAGAATTCAAATATGATGTTTGAAACAAATGTTCTGGCAATTCTCTGTAGGTCACCTATTTGAGATTGAATTATGGAGCCTGCAAAAACCCTAACTTACTCAAATCATATCTCTAAAAATATAACAACCCAATATATGAAATTTTTACATGAAGTTGAACAAGATTTTAGCTCCATGTGGTATAAATTTCATCTTTTGAAGTGTTGTAGAAAAAACGTTATAGCAAAAATTCAAGTATGCCCGTTTGAAGAAGCGAAACCCTAGAATCCAAAGCTATGATACCAAATGTTATGCATCCAGCTCACAGAAAAGATAGATCAATGACTTAAAAATTATCCTCTTCGAGGGGGAAATGTCCTTTACATTATATAAATGAAAAATTCTTGGATGATACAATTGAGATGACCTCCTTTGTATATATAGAGTTTAAGGGGTCACAATATAATTAGAGCCTACATAACAATAAAATGTAAGGCCACAACAATAACAATAGTGGGATTCTATGGGGCACAACAATAACAATATGGGGATTATATGGGCACAACAATAACAATAAGGGGGATACGCTACTATTATAGGGATATAACATTAAAGAAGGCATTTCATGATATTTTGTTTATGTTTTGTGCATGCACACAAATATATGTTGAAGTTTCACTAATAAATATTGATTATTGGTTGATTAATATTCTATCTAATCATGATACCAAGTGTGCTCACAATGGTAATGGCAGGAAATGATGATGACTTGTGTGAAGGATAATTCATGTTTAACGTTGTGGTAGATAAAGATTTGTTCAGGATAATTCATGTTTAACATTGTGGTAGTTATAGACTTGTTGGTTCATGTAGATTGAGAAATTCCAATTGCAGAATGATCCACTAATGGAAAGAGTCAGACCATGAAGACATGGAGATTGAGGATTTGTAGGTAAATGATATCATGATGGTTGTAATAGCTTATAGCTAGTTATGTTGTATTTTAGATTATATTTTCATGTAATAATTTATGACAATGGTTAAGGGATGAACTCCCTTATAAACCATTAAGTGAGGAGTGAACACCCTCACGAGCGTTTAATAATAAAATTTAATATTTGGTGGCTTTCACCCTACGAGGTTTCTAGGGTATATCGATGTCTAATGATGTGATTGTTTATAGTGTCATATTTATTATGTTGACTCCTTGATTGATATGATGGTTAAATTATAAAGTATGTGATTAAACAACTAGGTTGAAAGAATCATGGAATTGATGTAAGGTTACATGAGAAAGTTAAGTTAATATGCTACAACAATAGAAGTTAATAGTTTTGTAAGTCACTATTCTTTTACTAAATATTACTCTATGTAATGATAATGGTTTATTCAATGGTCATTGAAGGAATATGGAAAGTAATTTATAAAGTTACACATTTTTAAATGTTCAAAAAAAAATCGTAACTCCATACGTTTTCCTACGAAGTTATTGGGGGATGTTACACTTGTTCCATTGTACAACCACATTGCAGCTAAGAGATTCGTAGGGAAGGAGAGTATTGAAGGAGTAGGCTCGGAAGTTAATTGGAGGGTCACTATGTTCGGTTAGAGTACATCAACATTCACACTATGAGGTAGACAACAACAAGGGAGTGCAACTAGCAATAAGGCCAAGATCATTTCTCCTCTCCAGGTGAACATTATTTATTGTATTTATAGTGTTTATACATGATTTTGTTGTATCTATGGTTAATAGAATGTAATACAGATTATATGTCGAATGTATTGAAATTCATAGATGTACTTATTGTATTTATAATGTTTATACATGATTTTGTTGTATCTATGGTTAATAGAACGTAATACAGATGATATGTGGAATGTATTGAAATTCATCGATGTTTAATTTAAATACATTAATATCTCTCAGTTTCTAATTTTTATCTCCTTCATATAGTATTACAAATTTATCTCCATTATTTAAAAAATATATATTATAAAGATAGAACCTACAAAAAATTTAAGTTAAAATTAATTACATATATAAAAAATTGTGGCATATAATTAGTCCAAACATTTCAATATCTTTTTATTTTTAAAAACTTCCCACAACTAATAAATTTATTAACTACAAATAAATTGTATTTCAAAATTAATAATAATAATAATAATAATAATAATAATTAAAATTACATTTATAGTTTTAGTGCATGATATAATGTGTTCCATACATAAATTAAATAGCTATTAAATATTTGTAAATGTCAATTTATGAAAAAATGAAATACCTTTTACTTCATTGTATATTTAAAATTTTTAAAAATAATTAAATTTATAGCTTTATTATTATTATTAAAAAATTAATTATACTAAATTAAATCTAGATATATTTAAAAACACATTTCACAATATTCTTAATTATGGAGACTTATCTCCACATTTTGATGAAGATTCTTAATTTATAAATAAATTTTGTGACAACGTCATGAATTGGTATCATGGTTTATCAATACCACATGTTCAAAAAACAATTACTCACTTCACATAACATTTATTCTTCTTGGTTTTTTTAAATTAATCAATTTAATTAAAAGCGTAAAAAGAACATAACTACAATGTAGAGTTAAATCTATATGATAACACTATTTGCCTTAAGAGATGGTTTATAACTTAACATTTAAAAATAATAAAATAATACTTACATAAACAAAATAAAAATTAGTAATAGCAATAAAATAAATAAATAAAGATTTAATTAATATGGATTTTATGACATGTAAAAATAATAGTATTGATATTATATGATCTGCAATCCATATATATTATTGATATTATATGAGTGCAATCCATTTTATATATTATTATATTAACAATAAAAAAGTTTATTGTAAACAATAAAAAAATTATATTTAATATCCACATTAAAATACATCACTTTATATTAAATTTATATAAAGAAAAATAAAACAATTTAAATTAAAAATTGTAATTTGTTGCATTTAAGTAATGAGTTCATATATAATTTTATTTTTATTTTTAATAATATTTAAGCCGATAGGCCTTCCTTTGAAAGGGACTTTCGTCGTCCCTTTTGTTCTCAGGCTGACACCTGGCGTCGGGCGGGCATAACCGCGAGCAGTCTTCTGCGGTTCTGTGCGGTTCTGCGATGAAACTTAAAACGCATCGAGGGGCATAACCGCGAGCGGTCTTGTGCGGTTCTGCGATGAAACTTAAAACCCATCGAGATCCACTAAGATCGCTTCCCCTTTCTTAAAATTCTACCATTCAATAGCAAATGAAACGCACTCACCGTTCCACCACAACAGAGACACAATCGGAGCATAAATCAGATAAAAAACGAGATCCATTATTGCTCAACACTCTCAAAAACCCAGTTATGCAGTCCCTATTTTGTAGTGCACATCTGTTCTGGCACGATCAACTGTTCTGCAGTTTCCGTGCTTCCATGACCTTACCGGCAGCCTTCATGGATCCACCCACTGACACCAATTTCGCAAACTACCCACAACCTTCTTGGATCAATCTCACACAGTGTAGCAGTGTTCAAACTGACAGAGGAGCCTGGTTCGACAATCTCACGAACGGAGAACAGAGCTGGAAATCGTGAACCGGAGCTGTTGTTTAGAAAACATCTACACAACATCATTTCTTACAGGTCAGCTCATTCTTCAACTACTTTGTTTCCCTTTCCTTGCCGACTGCGCCCAACTCCGAATAAGGGTTTTGTCTCTGTTTATGAATCTACAATTGAATGTTATTTATTATTCTGGAAATATATGCATTCTGCTTGTTGTATGTAATAATATTCAATTTCGGTCACAGGCATTGTTTGCTGTGAATTCTCGCTATCTATGTCTACATATTCCAATTTCTGCTGCATTTTATAATTTTTCACCATGCATGCACCTAATTAATTCTAAGCTTCTGTGAGACCTCCTCTGTTGGAATTATGGTAAAATAGTCTCTTGAGGGTTGGAATTTTAATGTCCAGTTTAGTATCTACTTGTCCTCTCATTGGGAGTGCTGGCTGGGATGCCACAAATTCTCAATTGATGGGTTGGACCCAACCTATTGTAATTTTATGAATATCAGAGAATGCATGTCAAGCTTTATTGCTGATAACAGGGAAATTGGTGGTCATAGTTTTAGTGTAATTTCATTAATTATTGATACGGCAGTATAAATGGTTCCCAGTGTAAAAGCCCTCCATCTGTTCGGATATATACAAATTTGAGGATTAAAATTTAATACAGCATAAAAATTAAAACAACCTTCAAGAAATGAGGAAGCGTCATGTTTCTTTCAAGATGGAATATATAACAGTAGTGGTGGAGTTGCATATAGAGATCAAAAATAGGGGACAAATCTGTCAACAAACTACGATATCCATTTTGCATCAATATTCCTGTAGCACCAACTCACTGAGGATTTGAGGGCTGATCCCCAGTCACTTTGGTTGAGCCAAGAAACCATACTTTTATCACAAGTTTCTTTCCCTTGGTCTCAGATGTTAGGAGAGACAAATATCATCTCTCCATAGCTCTTTCCAGGATTACACAGCCAGGCCCCTTTTGGCCTCAAGAACTCTTCGAATGGAATTTTCAGTGTTTGCAGTGGTTTTCGACATAGTGGCAGGTCATGGTAGGGATGCCACTTCTCCCCTCTCTGCCTGTACTTTTATTTCCATTTATGATGATGATGTTGAGCTAGGGTCTTGAGTCGCATAGGATTTTTTTGCTTTGGTTTGGCCAAGCTCATGATCCTTTCAATCTGGTATATCTTTTTTACTATGATAACATTTTTTAATACAGGAGTGTTCTAGACTCTCCCTTAGTCGATTGTAGTCTCTAGTCCCGTTGGCCTATTCCTTGGTTATTTGTGGACATCAAATTTATCCTATCTAATTTTATCTTCACTTAAAGTTATATTATGGCTTGAAAGAACTGTATGGGCTATAGACTGAACAAGGCAAATTTGAAATGAAGTAAGAAGTTTAAATAAAGTTTACTTGAGCCAATGGGAAGGACCAAGCACTCATCGCGAACTATGAAAAGTTAAAAAACAATTGGTCATATTGATACAGATAGTGAGATTGAGGAAACCTCTACTTCTCATGGTGTAGGTATCTGTTTTGAATTTCAACATTTCTTTGACTGTGAGAGAATGAGAGCAGAATGCCTCTTTTATATTGATGCCTAAAACTAGTTGCCCATATTTTGAGTGTGTATGTAAAGGAAAACTCTCATACTTACTTTGGATGGTGGGTTTTATATTTTTTATTTCATCTTTGTTTGATATGGGAATCGAATGCCTCTTTTACATTGATGACTGAAACCTGTTGCCCATATTTCAACACATCTCTTGAAACACATCTCTTAATACCATATAGCGTAGGTTTACAAGAAATATATAGTTCTAGGCAAACATACCCTACAGTGCACAGATAAGTATAAATTATCCAAAAAATACTATGGAGGCCTATCCATTTCATTCCTGCAAAGGGTGAATTAGATGAGCAAAATATATGGCAATTCCCTTGCTTGAAACACATCTCTTAATGGGTTTTACGTTGTGTAAAAAACGTGTGGATTTTTCCTAGAAGACCACATGTCATGTGCAAACAAAATATTCAAGAAAGGATCAGTATCAGTAATGGGCTGGGTATAATCGTTATTTGAAAATGTAAGAGTTTCATTTTCCCTTCAGAAGAAAAGTCAGTCATCATTCCCCGAATTCTGTCACTGTCATTCATGCTAACATTCTCATTTTCATGTTTTATGATTTTCATGCTGTCTTCTTCCTGTTTAACAATGAACTGACCAGGAAATTGACTAAATTAGCACTATGGAAGGGGAATTTTGTAGACATTGGATGAGAGAGATACATATCTGTAGTTGTGAATAGAGGCTGGGCCAGTTAGGAAGCCTTAACCCATCGTGTAATTACTGCTCATTTGATGTTTTAGAGCCAAGTTTTATTTGCAGCCTTCTCCCACAAGGCATTCAGTAGATTGGACTATTTTCTATCAACCCCGAAGAGAATTGGAAGGGAAGAGCATCCCAAGGGATTCCTGAGCAGAGAGAATATTTTCACTGTTTTTTGTACCTTAATGGAAGAGACTGCCATGACTGTTTGATGGCTGGATGAGATGTCTAGAAGTAGATTGGCTGATCCATGAGAGAAGTTGCATTGGGATGAGTGAGCTTGAAGCTTGTAGCTTGGTACCTTTGCTCTGGTGGCCTCATAGTTTGGCTTGGGGTGGCATCTGCATTGGATGCTTATGGTTAGGTGGAAATTTCAAATTTTCTTGTATAAACATAGGGGTTTTGTCTCTATTTATGAATCTACAATTGAATGTTATTTATTATTTTGGAAATATATGCATTCTGCTTGTTGTGTGTAATAATATTCAATTTCGGTCACAGGCATTGTTTGCTGTGAATTCTCGCTATCTATGTCTACATATTCCAATTTCTGCTGCATTTTATAATTTTTCACCATGCATGCACTTAATTAATTCTAAGCTTCTGTGACACCTCCTCTGTTGGGATTATAGTAAAATAGTCTCTTGAGGGCTGGAATTTTAATGTCCAGTTTAGTATCTACTTGTCCTCTCATTGGGAGTGCTGGCTGGGATGCCACAAATTCTCAATTGATGGGTTGGACCCAGCCTATTGTAATTTTATGAATATCAGAGAATGCATGTCAAGCTTTATTGCTGATAACAGGGAAATTGGTGGTCATAGTTTTAGTGTAATTTCATTAATTATTGATACGGCAGTATAAATGGTTCCCTGTGTAAAAGCCCTCCATTTGTCCGGATATATACAAATTTGAGGATTAAAATTTAATATAGCATAAAAAGTAAAACATCCTTAAAGAAATGAGGAAGCGTCATGTTTCTTTCAATATGGACTATATAACAGTAGTGGTGAACCTGCATACAGAGATAAAAAACAGGGGACAAATTTGTCAACAAACTACGATATCCATTTTGCATCAATATGCCTGTAGCACCAACTCACTGAGGATTTGAGGGCTGATCCCCAGTCACTTTGGTTGAGACAAGCAACCATACTTTTATCACGAGTTTCTTTCCCTTGGTCTCGGATGTTAGGAGAGACAAATATCATCTCTCCATAGCTCTTTCCAGGATTACACAGCCAGGCCCCTTTTGGCCTCAGGAACTCTTCGAATGGAATTTTCAGTGTTTGCAGTGGTTTTCGACATAGTGGCAGGTCATGGTAGGGATGCCACTTCTCCCCTCTTTGCCTGTACTTTTATTTCCATTTATGATGATGATGTTGAGCTAGGGTCTTGAGTCGCATAGGATTCTTTTGCTTTGGTTTGGCCAAGCTCATGATGCTTTCAATCTGGTATATCTTTTTTACTATGATAACATTTTTTCATACAGGAGTGTTCTAGACTCTCCTTTAGTTGATTGTAGTCTCTAGTCCCATTGGCCTATTCCTTGGTTATTTGTGGACATCAAATTTATCCTATCTAATTTTATCTTCACTTAAAGTTATATTATGGCTTGAAAGAATTGTATGGGCTATAGACCGAACAAGGAAAATCTGAAATGAAGTAAGAAGTTTAAATAAAGTTTACTTGAGCCAATGGGAAGGACCAAGCACTCATCTTGAACTATGAAAAGTTAAAAAACAATTGGTCATATTGATACAAATAGTGAAATTGAGGAAACCTCTACTTCTCATGGTGTGGGTATCTGTTTTGAATTTCAACATTTCTTTGACTGTGAGAGAATGAGAGCAGAATGCCATTTTTATATTGATGCCTAAAACCAGTTTCCCATATTTTCAGTGTGTATGTAAAGGAAAACTATCATACTTACTTTGGATGGTGGGTTTTATATTTTGTATTTCAGCTTTGTTTGATATGGGAACCGAATGCCTCTTTTACATTGATGACTGAAACCTGTTGCCCATATTTCAACACATACCAGTTGCCCATATTTTGAGTGTGTATGTAAAGGAAAACTCTCATACTTACTTTGGATGGTGGGTTTTATATTTTGTATTTCAGCTTTGTTTGATATGGGAACCGAATGCCTCTTTTACATTGATGACTGAAACCTGTTGCCCATATTTCAACACATCTCTTGAAACACATCTCTTAATACCATACATCGTAGGTTTACAAGAAATATATAGTTTTAGGCAGACATACCCTAGAGTGCACAGATAAGTATAAATTATGCAAAAAATACTATGGAGGCCTATCCATTTCATTCCTGCAAAGTGTAAATTAAGTGAGCGAAATATATGGCAATTGCCTTTCTTGAAACACATCTCTTAATGGGTTGTACGTTGTGTAAAAAACGTGTGGATTTTTCCTAGAAGATCACATGTCATGTGCGAACAAAATATTCAAGAAAGGATTAGTAGCAGTAATGGCTGGCAAATGTTCCTATTTCAATAATGTTTTTACAGTATTGAATCTGATTAACATGCACTTTTGTTAATGTGGTCTACCTTGGGTGTTTAATATGAGAGGTTGTTCTCCTCCCCATCTAGGTTGTGCCCTTATTATTGTTTCACCATCAAAAGTTAGCCTTCTTAGATTAGATTCCGCATTCACATCACATCTTCTTTGACTAGAATTTTGTGTTGTTGTGAAATTGATGCATTGCAGGTACTCCTATCATGGGAAAAAGAAACATCCTATTAATATTATGGAGACAGCCTTGACAACGAATGTCATTCCTCTGTTGCTGAATGGTTGCACCGAGATTGAACCACTACTTCAGATAATCGATGTTGGTTCTGTAACCTCATTAGAAACAACATCCTCGCACTTCCACATCACTCTATCTGATGGAACACATCAACATAAGACTTTTCTACCATCCTCATATGGCCCATAGGTTGTATCTGGAGACATCCAAATTGGCTCGATAATTCTACTTAAAAAAGTAGCTTGCACAGTGCACCAAAACTCCTCGTAAGGCCCACCATTTGAATTTACCCTCTTTTAATTTTTCTCTTCTAAATGCTTCTTGCATTTAAAGAAGGAAAATGGAATCTTCATTAATTCATTTCTCATTTGTTTACATAAGGTCCATCCGAGTTGTTGAGCTTGAAGTTGTGCTGCGCTCAGTAGCATTGACGAGGGACGCATCGATGCTACTACATGCACAAGCGGGTACATCCCAGTTTAGCTCCTCATCAGCTGAAGATACCTTGCCCTCTGTAGTTACTCCACCAACTACGGGAACAACTACAACAATTCCAATCACGGCACTCAGCCCTTACCGAAAATATTGGTCAATCCAAGGTAGGGCATTGGCAAAAACATCATTGAAGTCTTACACCAATGTACGAGGTCCAGGAAAAGTTTTTGGTTTTGACCTTATCAATCGTGATAAGGAAGAGATCCACCTTTCTGCATTTGCCGCACTGGCCGAATCTCTTTACAATCTCATTCAAGTTGGGCAGCTATACATTGTTTCAAATGGCACAGTGAAAGGAGCAAATCCAATCTACAACCACCTCAAGAACAAATGGGAAATTTACTTGTTTTCTACTTCCACTATCCATCCGTGTCCCACAGATGATCCAACATTCCCTTACCAGAGCTTTCACTTCAAGACTATTGCTGAAATAAAAAATGCACGTCCAAATATGAATGTGGATGTCATTGGTGTTGTTACCTCCACTTCACCTACATCAACAATTCAACGGAAATATGGAAGTGAAACATTAAGGAAAACACTAATATTAAAAGACAAGTCAGGTTTTAGCATTGATGTAACATTATGGGGAGACCATTGTGACTATATAGGACAGAACCTTTCTGAATTCTACTCTTTCGACAACCCACCAATCCTTGCAATCAAAGGAGGTCGTGTATCTGACTTTAATGGAACCACAATAGGGACGATACCAACAAGCACTCTCACAATAAATCCACAAGTTGAAGAAACTCACCAACTACATGCATGGCTCCGTGAAACAGGTTATAGCTCCTCTTCTCCATCTTTGAGTAGGAACTATGGTGTTGCTTCGAAACATGCCCTACCGCGAAAGACGTTTTGTGAAATTGCCAGCATGCAACTCTCCGATAAAGCAATCTGGGTTTTAGTTCGAGCAAGAATTACTGCTCTTCATATGGACGACTTCTACTTTCTAGCATGTCCATTAGATGTCAATGGAAAACAATGCATGAAGAAGGTTGTGGAGCATTCTAACAATGTTTGGCATTATACAAAATGTAACGATTCCTTCCCAGAATGTGACTACCGGTACAAAATTAAAATTGAACTACATGACCACACCGGGACTCTGCAGAATGTCACAGTTTTCAATGATGCAGGAAACAAACTCATGGGCATCACGACAAAAGACTTGTTCCTTCTTTCTATTGAACCAACTGATATGCATGAAATTTGTGGCCGAATCTCAGGACAACATGTCCAACTAACACTTTCCATTAAAGCAGAATACTTCAATGGTGTTCAACGCTTGCAACCAATACTGGTCAATTCAGAAGAAATTCAATATGCCTCTGCATGCAAGGAAGCACTCACTGACATTCATTCAATGTCCACTTCAAAACGACCTATTGTTCACCGCCTGTGAATTGCTCTTTGGGTCTCTTGGAACACGACTGTTTGTACATAAAAAATCATTTCCGCACAACTCATTGTTTGATATTGTTGTAAATTACACACCCATGATATTGTTGCAAACTGTAGCTTTCACTTCAAATACTCTCTTCCAGTCATTCCAAAATATGTATGTTTGCCATTTACATTTTAATAATATAGATATTAGGATTTGTAAGGAGTTACTACATATGTTTCTCTTTCGTTGTTTACATGCTATACATTGATCTCTTGCTTGCTAATCTATTCATTTTATATCACTCCTATTTGCATGTTTTTCCTTCTACCTAATCTACCTACCTTCACCAATGTTGAAATAAAAAATAGTAATTCTATGTTCAAATAAAAAAAGTTAATTCTAGTACTTATACTACATTCTCCAAACATGCACTACTCGTTTATCAACTGAAAATACTTAGGCATCCATATGCACAAAATACAGATATCATAACCTACAACTATGATTTGTTGTATGTGCTTTTGTGAATATGGACATTGCAGTTCATAAGATACTTTTGTTCTGTAGTAGGTTCTTGACCGAGTCTAAAAACTGTAGCCAGTCATGACATGGGAAGGCAACAGAAAACTGGATCATCCTTTGTGATTGCAAATTGGAATTATTTATTTTCTCTTAAGAACGTGGACACTACAGTGCATACGATACTTTTGTTTGGAAAAATAATCAAACAGCCATTTGGAAGATGGAACTTTGCAATGCCTGCACATCATTTGTACCAATTGAATATCTTTGTTTAGGATCTGTAATTTGTATTTTCTTGTGGATCATTCAAAAAAAGTATATCGGTTTGACACAAGCTACGTCATAGGTATTATGATTAATACAAATATAAACTAAAATGGTTCAACATAAAAGTAGGGTATAGTTCTCGAGTAAGTTTATTCTAAAAACTATGTATACATATTCTTTTCACAGACAAGAATTCAACATCACATTTTAATGCATTTCCATACTCAATACTAAATAGTGCTTGCTTTAATTCTTGAAATGTTCATTCCACCTTCAAAATCAGATGTTGTTAAAATGGAAGATAAACAAACAGTACCAGAAATGGAATAATCATTCCCTTGGAGAATGTGCACATTCTTGCTCTTATAATCTATAGTTGACATCTGTCCAATTCCCTCTGGTACATTAGATTCAGTTGCACCCAGGCTGTATGCTGGCATTGGCATACGGTTTAATTGCCCTGAACCAGGAGCACCAATAATACTGGCAAATGGCAAATTAAGGAGTTGTCCACTCTAAAGCTAAGAACCTTGAAGTTGTCCAACATTTATAATAAAAAAATACAGTCTGATCTTCTCTACAACACAGTTAATGATAGCGCTTTTAAATTTCTCTTCGAATCTTTTGTTCGACCACTTTTACATAAAAAAAAAAAAGAATCACTTATAGTCTCTACTCAACTCTGTGATGACAGGAAAATCAATCCCTTTCTATTACAACTAGAAATAGCCGATTGCATTGGAAAGACAAGCTAGGGTCCTCGTTCGTTATAGTTTTAGAGTCAAACCATCTAATTTTGTATAAGAAATTGCCAAATATCCAAAATAGTCATTTATAATAAACATATTCAAGAACAAACTTCATTAATTATAAAATAAATATAGACCCAATTTAACAATAGTATATAACAATTTGTTTTGAACAACACCAATTGGTATTGAGGCACCATTAATCTCCATTCTCTGTTAAAAAGTTATTAGATCATATTTGAAGAGCATGATCGCGAGGAAGAATCATACAAAATTCACATAAACTGTAGCTTCTACAAGAGGTATTGACCAATCAATTTCTTTGTAGCATACAGCTTACAAAATAATGTTACAGAAAATCACCTTGTTGAGATTCAAGTCTAAATCTGCAAAAAATTGAGCAATCTGATTCTAGTCTTTCACTGGCAAGAGACCTCATCATATCCATAGCTAATAGCAGCAAGGCTAAAATTCGACATGTTGGTTGCCATCTTTTAGGTCCTCCTACTTGGCCATCAATGTTGTAAGCATACGAAGTCACAGTTGAACCTTCACAATCCTACGCCCTATCCATTCTCATATTCCTTTGCAACACTATGAGACTCAAAAGTGTAGAAAAGCTATTCCCCACAAATGTAACAACCTGCACGCATACTTCATAATCAATTGCAAATTGAACGAGATAGGGATATTTTGAGTATATATCCAGCACAGCCAGTTTATTCTTTTCGTAAGGGTCTAAGAAGTCACTCCATCCCTCTAACAGCATCGTGTCCTCTAAAAGATCATCGACAACAACCAGCAAAAAACAGAGGGCTTCTCCAGTCCAGGAATGTTAGCAGCCCTCTTCATTATTTCCTCCTTACTACTACAAATTTTCAAGTCCTTTCCATTTCTAGCTCTAGCCCTGATCTCAAGCTTCTTGCACTAGATCATCCAGTCTTTCTCAATTCTCATATGAACTGCCATATATTTGGGTTGAAATATGAAGGGAAGCATCTATCTTTTGTTGGGAGTTATATGCTTTTTGTGACCCGCATATGCCCTGTGGCCCTGCATAGAATAATTTTAGAAGGATGCCCTTTGGTATGTAACAAGCATACGTGTGGAACAAGAAAAATATGCATAAACTTGAAAGCACGGCCCATGTTTCCTCCATGGGATGGCATTGTACAAATGTAACGGTGACTTCCTAGAATGTGACTACCGGTACAAACTTAAAATTGAATTACATGACCACACCGGGAATCTGCAGAACGTCACAATTTTCAATGATGCAAGAAACGAGCTCATGGGCATTACGGCAAAAGACTTGTTCCTTCTTTCTATCGAACCAACTGGTCTGTAGCAAATTTGTGGCCAAATTTCAGGACGACGCTTTCCATTAAAGCATATTTTTTCGATGGTGTTCAACAATTGCAACCAATACTGATCAATTCAGAATAAATTCAATATGCCTCTGCATGCAAAGAAGCATTGCCTGACCTTCAAGCAATGTCCACTTCAAAACGACCTATTGCTCGCCGCCTGTGAACTGCTTTTTAGGGTCTCTTCAAAAATGAATTTTTGTACATAAACAAACATTTCTGCACAACTCATTGTCTCATATTGTTGTAACTTACACACCCATGTTATTATGACGCGAACTTTAGCTTTCACTTCAAATACTCTCTTCCAGTCCTTCCAAAATACGTATGTTTTCCATTTACATTTTAATAATATAGATATCAATATTTCCAAAGAGTTACTACATATGTTTCTCGTTCGTTGTCTACATGTTATACAATGATCTCTTGCTTGCTAATCTATTCATTTTATCGTTCAAACATGCCAAACAAAAAAAACAATTGAAGAAGAAGGGAGCAACATATTTTTTATCTTGCTTCTCTCCTTTCAATGTTAGACGCCAAAATAACATATGATTTTATATCACTCCTAATTGCATTTTTTTCCTTCTACCTAATCTACCTAAAAAAAGTTATTTCTAATACTTGTACTACATTCTCCAAACATGCACTACTCATTTAGCAAAACTAACAATAATTACTTGTACGTTTTTAGATATGCCGACAAACAATCAAGTTGCAGCCAAAAACGAGCGGCGCCATCTTCTTTATGCACAACAAAAGGATAGAATAAATGCATGACGTCGACTACTTTATGAAAATCATAACAACCCTACTACTTCCTCTACATCCCTTCCCACCTCAAATGCACTCCCAACTATACAAACCAACCCATCTCACATTCATCAATTCCAATATAACCCTCCCCTTAATGATGAACACCGTCGCTTTCGAGAAAGGATTGATGGACTTTCTACCTTGCATGTTTTCACAATATGAAAGGAAGCATAACCAGGAATGAAAACAAAGCTTTTCCATGGTAGACTCTCTTGTTTTCGTTGTACGTCATCCAAATCAGCCAGTCTGTTTTCTGAACTAAACAACATGGACCCTGGAGAACAACCCTATGTCCTTCACCAGTTAACACAGGTTGAAGAAATGCTCATCGCACGTGTCAACCCCATTCTACAAGTCACTCATTCCCGTGGTGGTCAATACAAATATAGTGGCCATACAATTAGTTTCCCTCAAGACATCACCACTATTGCCAAATACTTACCCCGAATGCTCTCTGACTTAGACATCCTCATTGTCAAAAGGCAAACTCCATCTGAAAAAGCTTACGAATTCTTCGTTTGCAAATCACACGTCCTTGCAGCCCTTGAATACAAAATAAAAAAAAGACCCTTACTACCGTGATGTTCAATTCAATTCATCTGTACTTTCTGCGCTTCCAAATCACCCTACAGACATTTCTTCCCTTCTCCATAATGTAACCACCTCCTCTTTTGAACCTCCATCAAGTCACTATTGATTCTTTGTATGATACTAGTGTCATGCTACCTCCATCAAAAATCCAACCCTCTTCTTTCGTTCCAGTCCTCCAAAATTTATGCACTGAGCTTGAGCACATTTGTAGCTATTTGCACTTGCCCCATTCAAATTCAACAAGCTCTATCGATTGGCCTCTAATATCTTTAACTGCTATAAACGAATACAACACCATCGGCCTCTTCGCCATGGCATTCCCCACACTCTTCCCTACAAGCAATGCAATGATCATGCAACCAATACTTACAAAAGTTGAGATGCATGAATATGCTTTACACTTGTTGCACTACCATGATAACTGCTTCGGCCAACACCCAAGATTCTGCTATTATCTTTATAACATTCTATTGCGCCACTGTAGCCAAGCAACAACTAATGTTTTCGTGAAAAAGTACATTGAAAACAACTTGCCAACAACAGTTTCAGATCTATGCCAGTGTCTGCATGATTCTCCAGAACCAAGATTGCCAGAGCAAATAATGCGGTTCGGTTCAGCCCTACGAGGAACACGGTCCTTCTGGAACAAACGACGATCTGAGCTGACTGACATGATCACGCAAATTGGAAGCCCAACATTCTTCTTCACTCTCAGCACAGCTAATACTAAATGGCATGACTTGCACACAATCATGCCCAACAGTGTTCCTTCCAATTCAGTCAACCCCTTTCAATGGAAAATTCAAAACATAATTAAAAACCCACATCTAATAGCCCAATATATGCATTGCAGATTTACAATCTTCCTTGAAGAAATCCTACAAAAAGGCCTCCATGCAATCGACTACTCGTGCAGGTATTATTTAATATCCATTTCCCTCTACATTAATTTTATACATTGTATATATATGTATTAACCATATGCAAACTTCATATTATTTTCAGATACGAATGACAACATCGAGGATCCGCACACATTCATGGCTTCCTCTGGCTACAAAATGCACCAGACATGGACACACTTGGTTGGGACAATGCACTAGAAATTTCTAATGCAAAGAAATATTTCGACCACTACGTAACTGCCTGGAATCCACACTAAGTAGAACACCGAAATATTCCACTTCGCCAATCAACAATTCATAACCCATGTCTTCTTGACACAACATCAATATTTGCGTCCAATCAGTCTGAAGACTATACAGAGCTCGTCAACTGTGTTCAACGTCATACAAAGTGTCATGAATCTTCTTGCCTTTGTAAGAAAGACAATGTACTTAGCTGCCGATATGGAGTACCATGGGAGTTGAATTCCACTTCTTCACTTTTCATTGACGATAAAGGTCATAAAACCTGCGTCCCTGCTCGCAATGATGAAAGGTTGAATATTCACAATGTCGATCTACTCTCTATTTGGAGAGCGAATGTTGATTGCCAACCAGTCCTTTCTCGCCATGCTGTGTTGAAATATATTTCAAAGTATGCAACAAAAGAAGAAACAAGATCTGAAAGCTACCGTCAAATGCTATCATAGCTATCAAAAAGTGCCCTTCCAGAAGCGCCTACTGTTGCTGTCATCCAAAAACTCCTTATAGAAACGATCGCAGATAGAGACATCGGTGCACAAGAAATATGCCATATGTTACAAAAGCTACCTCTTTCTCTCTGCAGTAGTACATTTTGTTCTTTGAATGTCAACAGGGCTGTTTTCAGACGTGTTTCACAAGACACTGAAAATTCCAGGTCGACACCAAACTTTATTGTTGCATATATGAACAGGCCTGCCTCATTAGAATCACTGCCCCTCCTTGAAGCTGCACGCTCGTGATCATATTCTCCCCAGTGGAGGAATAACCAATGGAAACATATATTCCCCCCAATGATTGTACATGTGTTTCCCTGTTACAATGTCATTCCTTTCTCTGCTAATCCTTCTTATGCCACCTTCTACTGGAGTGAATTACTATTGTATTTCCCCTTCCAAAAACTCCCTAGTGATATTGGTTCAACTGATGCAGAAATTATTGTCCACTGGGAACAGAAAAAGGGTACATATACACCATGGCATGTCCATCAACAAATTGAGAACCCAAAAAGCCCACCTACTGAAGATCAAACTACCCCACACACCCCCCTGATTCCATGCAGATGAATGAATGGAAAATCCTCTCTCAGTTTCACCCAGGTTACAATATTGCAATTGATGACCTCGACATGATTGGCTACCGCGACTTCGATGTCAACCACAATTGGTCACAAAATACTATCCCTCCCCCCTTGTAGGAAACTGCCATAAATTTCATTGAATTCAACCACTCAACCATTCAAAACCAACATCATTCTTTTTCCAACCTTCCCCATGATCACACATTATCCCCTACCCAAAACATAGCTTTTACCACTATTTTTTCACACTTCAAAGCCCCTTCACCAAAACCACCACGCAGAATCATCATACAAGGGACAACTGGCATAGGAAAATCCCATTTGATTAAATGTCTGCAACAAGCATTTTTCGAAAACTCACCAGCAAACAAAAACCCTTTATTGTTACTTGCACCAACCGGCGTTGCAGCTTTCAACATAAATGCCCTCACAATTCACTATGCCCTTCGTATCCCTATCCAAACAATGCATCCTCTTGAAGGCCAGCCACTCTTACAACTGCAAGAGCAACTTCGTCATGTAGAATACATTCTCATTGATGAAATGAGTTTCATTGCTCCCAAAATGCTTTCTTGCATTGACGATCGTCTAAGAGAGGCATTTCCTCTTCATTGGAATGCACCCTTTGGTAACCGCTCAATTATCCTTGTCGGAGATTTAGGCCAACTACCACCTGTAAAAGACATTCCTTTATACGCTGGGACATCACGTGGCACTGCACTTTGGTGCAGCTTCGACATATTCATAACACTTTCAACCGTTTTCCGTCAACAAGGAACTAGCCCATCCCAGGTTGCTTTCCGGAAAATACTTGCAAATCTTCGGAATGGAATAGTTACACTTGAAGATTGGCAGCACCTAATGTCAAGAACAAGTTCATCTCTTACAAATGAAGAAAAATGCACATTTGAAGAATCCATGCACCTATTTGCAACAAACAACTCAGCTGCCTTACATAATAAGATAATGCTTAAAAAATTGAGCATCCCAGTAGCGGTTTGTTCTGCAGAACAACAAAGGCAGAAGACTCCTACTACAACAGAAGATGAACAGTTGCCTGCAAAAGTTCTCTTATGAAATGAACAAAAAGTTATGCTCACCAGCAACTTATGGGTATATGCAAGCCTCGTCAATGGCGCACTTGGAAAGGTCATCTCGATATTTTATTCAATTGATTCAAATCCCCCAGAATTACCATCCTTCGTGGTTGTCGAATTTAAACAATACAAAGGAACACCATGGGACATTTCACACCCAACATATGTACCTATTTCTCCCATCACAAGGGGTACACGCCGTCAAATACCACTTCAGATGGCATGGGCTTTAACGATCCACAAGTCACAAGGAATGACATTAGACAAAGCAACAGTGGACATCGACACCAGATAATGCCAAGGGCTAACGTTCACTGCGATTTCAAGAGTGCGGTCATTGGTAGACATACACATCAATTCAGTATTCCCATTCTCACGCATTGCACAAATGCACAAGAATCCATATCTTCAGCGTAGACAACAAGAAGAGTCATTGATTACATCAAAATCTATTCAGGATAATACACTTTAGCCAATCGTACAACCTGTCTTCCAAAATTACACACATGGTAAACACCACTCACTACATAACAAACTTTCACAGACATTTTCTTGCTATTACATTTACTTTCATATGATTTTATACTTGTTGGAATCGTTTATTTTATTTTATATATTCAAACAAAATTGTCAAACATATCCATTGTCACTTACAATGTTTCCTTTTTTGATGGCAACAGGTATGGATACAGGCTACCTACGAATGTTGTATGCATGTTGCGAAGAAATCCAACAACAGGAACTAACCTTACAAGATATGCAGACAAGGATCTTGCCACAGCAATCATTTCCGCTTTACCGTTTGCTCCGAGCAATTGAGTTGTTAAAGAGAATAAGAAAACTACTTAAGCTAACAATTCACATTTATGAAAGAGATGGACACAGGCAAATACGGCATCAATTACAAGAACAACTCGCACAATATGGCACTACAATAAACACTAATTGGTGTTGCCGATGCCATGGCCCATCATGCATATATGATTAGCTGCTTATTCTCAATTACAACTATATGTGATAGAATGCTTTTATTGTACATATGTTTAGAAGCCAACGAATACTTTCATTGTATATATGTTTAGCTATAACCTACCAAGCACATCTCCATGTGTAAACCATATGTTAAAGTGAAATGCAACAGTCATGCTCCTACTGTTTAGTTCACTCATCAATGGTAAATGTTTCACTTGCTTTACCACAGCTTTTATGCCTTCAAAGACATGTTCTTCGTGTTCTATTAAAGGTTTTATATGGTATTGGTATCCCTCTGCTTATTGTCATGCTTTCCTGTAGAATTTCTTCTTGATCTTTTCTATGTTCTGCAGACTTACCCAATAATTGCTTCCATTTACTACTAGAACAATGGTACTATATGAAGATTGTACTTCCAATCATATAGTATTTCAAATATCACCTCAAACACTGGTGACATTACCACCTGAATTTCTTGGACAAGTGAATCTTTTTATTCTAAGGATCCATGTTTACAGATTATTTTAATGATTAATTATACAGAAGGCAAATGGCTGGCATACAGATCAAAAGACAAATTTCTTTGGCATACCAAAAAAATGTTGTCACTCGCATTTTCATTTTATTTGGAGTTATTGTACTTCAGAGCTAAGAACTTCCTTCAAAAACATAATTTGTGCAACATTACTTTCCTTCAACAACATGCCTTGTGCAACATGAATTCTCTTCAACAACTTATGCTATCAGTCACATCCATTTTTATTTGATTTGATTTGAATTTATTGTATGTCAAGACTAAAGCTTTCCTTCAAGAACATGTCTTGTGCATGCCCTATGCAGATAGCTGGCTTAACATGGAACTTTATAATTCGTTACATGAAATTCAGCCAGATAAAGAGAACAGTAAGGAAATGGAATGGATAACTGCTAGATAATTCTCATTCCAAGTAAAAGTATCAATTGTGGAAACCTCTACTTCTCATGGTGTGGGTATTTGTTTTGAATTTCAACATTTCTTTGACTGTGAGAGAATGAGAGCAGAATGCCTCTTTTATATTGATGCCTAAAACCAGTTGCCCATATGTTGAGTGTGTATGTAAAGGAAAACTCTCATACTTACTTTGGATGGTGGGTTTTATATTTTGTATTTCAGCTTTGTTTGATATGGGAATCGAATGCCTCTTTTACATTGGTGACTGAAACCTGTTGCGCATATTTCAACACATCTCTTAATACCATATAGTTGTAGGTTTACAAGAAATATATAGTTTTAGGCAGACATACCCTAGAGTGCACAGATAAGTATAAATTATCCAAAAAATACTATGGAGGCCTATCCATTTGATTCCTGCAAAGGGTAAATTAGGTGAGCGAAATATGTGGCAATTGCCTTGCTTGAAACACATCTCTTAATGGGTTTTATGTTGTGTAAAACACGTGTGGATTTTTCCTAGAAGATCACATGTCATGTGTGAACAAAATATTCAAGAAAGGATCAGTATCAGTAATGGGCTGGGTATAATCGTTATTTGAAAATGTAAGAGTTTCATTTTCCCTTCAGAAGAAAAGTCACTCATCATTCCCCCAATTTTGTCACTGTCATTCATGCTAACATTCTCATTTTCATGTTTTATTATTTTCATGCTGTCTTCTTCCTGTTTAACAATGAACTGACCAAGAAATTGACTAAATAAGCACTATGGAAGTGGAATTTTGTAACCATTGGATGAGAGAGATACATATCTGTAGTTGTGAATAGAGGCTGGGCCAGTTAGGAAGCCTTCACCCACCGTGTAATTGCTGCTCATTTGATGTTTTAGAGCTAATTGTTACTTGCAGCCTTCTCCCACAAGGCATTCAGTAGATTGGACTCTTTTCTATCAACCCCAAAGAGCATTGGAAGGGGAGAGCATCCCAAGGGATTGCTGAGAAGAGAGAAGATTTTCCTGTTTTGTGTAGCTTAATGGAAGAGAGTGCCATGACTGTTTGATGGCTAGATGAGATGTCTAGAAGCAGATTGGCTGATCCATGAGAGAAGTTGGGTTGGGCTGAGTGAGCTTGAAGCTTGTAGCTTGGTACCTTTGCTCTGGTGGCCTCATAGTTTGGCTTGGGGTGGCATCTGCATTGGATGCCTATGGTTGGGTGGAAATTTCAAATTTTCTTGTATAAACATAGGGGTTTTGTCTCTGTTTATGAATCTAGAATTGAATGCTATTTATTTTTCTCGAAATATATGCATTCTGCTTGTTGTTTGTAATAATATTCAATTTCGGTCACAGGCATTGTTTGCTGTGAATTCTCGCTATCTATGTCTACATATTCCAATTTCTGCTGCATTTTATAATTTTTCACCATGCATGCACTTAATTAATTCTAAGCTTTCGTGAGACCTCCTCTCTTGGGATTATGGTAAAATAGTATCTTGAGGGCTGGAATTTGAATGTCCAGTTTAGTATCTACTTGTCCTCTCATTGGGAGTGCTGGTTGGGATGCCACAAATTCTCAATTGATAGATTGGACCCAGCCTATTGTAATTTTATGAATATCAGGGAATGCATGTCAAGCTTTATTGCTGATAACAGGGAAATTGGTGGTCATAGTTTTAGTGTAATTTCATTAATTATTGGTACGGCAGTATAAATGGTTCCCAGTGTAAAAGCCCTCCATATGTCCGGATATATACAAATTTGAGGATTAAAATTTAATACAGCATAAAAAGCAAAACATCCTTAAAGAAATGAGGAAGCGTCAAGTTTCTTTCAAGATGGACTATATAACAGTAGTGGTGAACCTGCATATTGAACCCTGGCCAAAACTCATTGACTCATTCTTTATTACAGTTAGTTTCGGCTTTCTACCAATTTCATCATCACCATGAATGATGAATTTGACAAGTTTGGTCTATGGAAGTCTTATGTCCTCAATGGTTCACTGTTCAATCAAGCACTTAGAGGGGGATGGAATTATTGGATTTTCTTTTACTTTTATTTCTTTTATCCACGTCAACCTTATTATGGAGGATATTTTGGGTGATCTGACTTGACTCAAAGATTTTCTGAAGCTGTAACATTCATTCACAATTTGTCTTAGTCATCTTTGTGATAGAACTAAGAGAAGTTCATACGCAGTCACTAAGGAGTTCTAGGGAAAAATTGAAATTCCCTTCAAGCCAGTTTTTGAGAAAGTTTCAAGGGAAGATTGAAGTCATGGTTAAGGAGTGGAAGTGATAAATGCTTCAGTGATGAATGAATATATTTAGATTAGTGGCAAGAAGATGATTTTCATAGCAGAATAGTGAAGCAATTAGTGGCACATCAATCTACTTGAGACATTGCAACCAGAGCTCACATACAATAGTGTGAAGTAGACGACAAGCAACGATTGTCCAACTATGATTTCATGCACTAATAAGCAAAGGTTTCATTGGGTCATTTCCTCTATTGGAATAAGGCTGCTTGGAGGCCACATTGAAATCATACTAGTCTTATATTATTAGTCATTAAGGGGGTTTATCTACAAAAGTGAAAACTCTGAATTAAGCAGGTGAGGGTAAATCAGTCCATATGATATTATGCCACTGAAGAAGGTAACTGGTTATTGTAATCACCAAGATTGTTCATTGAATTACATTGAATAAGTTACTATGCAATGGGCATAATCAAAGTAGTGTGCTCGTATGCATAGTATGATTACAGGCTGTGTGATTGACAATGCTATGCAATTGAGAGATCCTTAGATAAATTGCTACCTGCATATGTAGAGAAGGAATTGATTGCATGTACTATTGATGGCAGAAACAAAGTGTTTGTTGTGAAAGTATTATTGCTACTGAGTGACACATTGTTGAGAGCATACCAAAATTAGAGTTATGCAATAATTGCTATATACATTGTTCTAGATGCATGGTCATTGTTATAATTATTTCTTGCTACCATTAGCCCTGAATTGCCATAGAGTTCACAGTGGAATTTTTTTGCATGTTCACATATGGCTGAACGAGAATTTTCCTATTAGAGTCTGATGCAGTAAGAGTGTCTTTTATTGATGTTGATGTTGAATTGATGAGTTAGGGCTTCACAATGTATTGATCAAAGCTATAGAGGGCATAATAGGGCTAAGGTTGATCATATTGCAGAGGAAAAAATATTGGCTATGGGCATAGTGGTGCTGATGCCTGCTACTAGGTTTTAACAGCGACATTTATTTGTTGGCCAAGCCATAGTTTTTATTTGGAAAAAATATTTATGAAGGAGTATGATGCTGAGGAAAGAGAGTTGGTTTTCCTAGTGATAATCTTGTGACAATATTGTATATCAACAAAGTCAAGTACTTGTCTTGATTATGTGTTGGTTTTCTTTTGTTTTATATTTTTTATCCTTTATGTATTTGTCATTTGACCATTTTTAAAATGTTATTGGTGTTTGTTTTCTATTTTTATGTTATATATATATATAATATATATAGTATATATATATATATATATATTATTTCAATAGGAATTTTAAGTTTTAAACTTCATACTGTTGTATATTAATTTTTATAAATTTCAAATAGTGAGGCTTATTAAAAGCAAGTAGAAGTGTATTGTGTAGTTGTTTTAATAAATTGTGTAGTTGTTTTAATAATATAAATGACCATTTCTAAAATGTTATTGGTGTTGTTCTTATTTTATTATATATATATATATATATAATATTATATATATAATATGGATTTATATTTTTAAAGTTTATTACTGTTGTTTGAATAACTTTTATAAATTTAAATAGTAAGTCTTACTAAAAGCGGTAGAGGGTATGTGTATTGTTTTAATAATTTTTTTATAGACTTTGATGTATAATATATATTTTTTTTAAATTTCATGAATATGATAATTTTATTGAATAAGTTGTGGAAAATAGTATAAATACCAGTTTGTCTCCAACCGCCAAAATGATCAGTAGGCAACTAACATGTTCACTGAAAAATTTCTGCTACTCTCTTGTAATCTATAGGCCCCAAAGCTCCTCATAGATCAGATTTCATTCTGTAACTAAATTTTGCAATTCCAATTTAATAATCCTATCGGCATCTCTTTGTATCTTTTAGAACAATTGCTAGTAATAAAACATCTTATTAATATTTTCGTCAAAATCAATAAATTTACCAAATTTAAAAAAAAAAATCAAATCTTTAATGGTGCAAAACTTTCCTAAAAAAAAATTGCAACTTCACACATTTAATCTTAGTAAATCTGGAATAAAAATCACAACTTGAAAATTTTGATCTTGGTAAATCTCGAATAAAGATCAACTTGCTCACAAACACGACGTCAATGGATTGATACTAGAAGTTAGGGTTTCCTCGTTTGGGAGGCTAATAGTGTGACTCGTTTCAATAGTGGCACTCCTTAGCCAGCAATGGCAGAAGCCAGAAAAAGCGGCGGCAGCTGTCCTCCAGGCGGAAGTTCTGGTCGGCATAAGTTAAGTTAGGCAAACTGGCTCTGCAAATGGCACAGAAAGGGCTGTCCGTCATGTAGAGGGTTTACAAACTCTCCATCGACGTACTCTTCGCAATCACCTCTCTATTTTAGCTTCCAATTGCTTGCTGCACAGAAAATTTCTTCAACCTGTGGCTCTCCCTCTAAGGTTAATTCTAATACCAAACGGATAAAACAGAGGACACGAAAGTTTTCAAATAAACCTGAATGATGGAGGAAAAAGTCCACAGAATGAAATAATAAAATGAGAAGACATAGAAATTAAACAAATGGATATATTAAAAAATTTAAATTGTTTATTGAAACCTATAATATTAAGGTTTGAGATAAATCTCAACCTTATATTCTAAACCATATCAGTGAAATCTAGATCATACCAAGTTTTGTTCAGAACAAAACCAAAACTAAAATTGTGAAGGAAGATTTCAATATAGCAACGCCTATCGATGAATTACAATCGGAACCAACCACACAAAGTTTGACCAAGCAATTTGAGAAAAGAATATGCAAACAATACATACCATCAGAGAAAGCAATCACACAATCATGGCTTAGACGCAGCAGTACTGCCCAAACACCACTGAAAGGAACATCATCTTCTTCTCCATATCTTCAAAAATACCCAACAAAAATTCATGCCCAATATACCAGAAAAACATTAAGACGCTCTGCGAATGATTCAGAGACAACCAAATCCCTATTTTGTTCAATACAGTCCTGATGTCACAGCTACAGTATCAATTTGTGACACAAAAAAGAAACTATACAAAATAGAGAGAGTGGCAAACAGATTACAGAGTGCAAAGTTAATGATATACATACCACTCCAAATAGATAGATATATATCTTGTGGACCTTTTTATTATGGTCAATGCCACAGTCGAGACGTGGTTTCTTGCGCTGTCAGTGTCTGAAACTTTGGCAGTACGGATCTACGCCTCCCGATATGACTGAGCAGGAATTGCGGGACATAGTTTCGTTGGATGTTCATGGACAACCTTTTGGAGATGCCAACGGTTATATGATCGGCCAAGCTGGGCATTTGAAGGCGGGCGAGCTTCGAATTGGGATGTTTGAGAATAAATGGACACATAATTACCGTCGCAGCCGACATGAACATCACCACGGTTTGGGTGCTTCGATGACAGCTGCACTGTTGCTCGAATTTTCCATACGCAAACATAGTGCTCGCAGGGAAAAATATGTGAAATTTCTCGTGACATAACTTATGTAGAATGGAGGTGTCATCACCGAGAACAGGAAAATATACACATTAGCTTACCGTTTTTTCTCAGATATTCCAATTCGTGGTTCGCCTGCTTTCAAATGCCTTCTCCAGGAAAAGTACAGATACCCTTAAGAGTGTTTGCAATCTTCAGAGCCCCTTCCAGGAACATCACAACCGATGAATCTATATCCTGCAATTCCTGTTCAGTCGTATTGGCAGCCATTGCTATGCAGAATCAAAAACCTCCAAGAGGAAATAGTAAAAGGCCGTTAGCAAACAGATTATTGAGTAAAAGGTTAAGATATGCATAGCAAACGCTTTCTTTCTTGGCCCTCCTCAGGGAAGCAGAAATGAGAGCTCCTAATTTGGGTGCCCGGTGCCCGGTTTCAAACGAATGTCGCTATAAAAATGAGAGCTCCTAATGTGGGTGCCCGGTGCCCAGTTTCAAACGAATGTCGCTATAAATGATTGTGTAAGAACTAGTAGGCAGAGAGGAACGTACCGCTTTTGGAGTAGTACAGAAAGTTTACAGGAAAATGGAGTACACAGCGAGATAATCGTTGTGTTTTATATTTAAAACACATTTTGGATGAATTTTTATCTGTTAATCGCTAGGCCTGGACATCTCAAGTTGTCAATTACCAGGATGGGATGATTGGACATTGAAATCGTATATTTTATATTGGAGCAGCTGAATTAGCACATGTTTTACGTATAT
>APFE031346376.1:221724-256090 GCA_000404065.3 Pinus taeda
AAAGGCCAGTTAAAGTCTGCTGCTGACAGTCGCAATTAAAAATGGAAAATAATGTAAAACACTCTTCACTTGAAACTGCTATACAAATATTTACAATAATATTAATCATCTAGTATAAAAATTTACAATAATATTAATCATCTAGTATAAAAATCAAAATTTAATTGTATATTTATGTCCAAAAATATCAGTTTATATAAGCTTCGGTTTATTAAAAAGTTTTCTAAATCATTAAGAAGAGTGTTCGAAATTCGATTTTGATATTGAGAAAGTGTTATTAAAGATAAATAATATGAACTTTAAAACTATATAATAAAGCAGCTGTTGGGCGTGAAACTTCAATCCTTACTCTTCAATACGCATAGTACTTTATGATAAAACCTTTTAGATAATTCGTCTCGTCGAATGTTTTACAAAACCAATATTTTATGTGGGTGAATATGTTAGGTGGAAATCAAAGAAATTTAGTTGTCAAATGTTTTGGTTTTTAAAGTTTATAACAAATAAAAAATACAAGTGATTGAGTAATAAGATAATCTTTGCAAAATGAAGTCAACTTTTTAAAAAATGGAAGAATTTTAAATGCGAGATATATTTATTTTTTAAATTAATCTAATAGTTATTATTTTAAATTATTTTGGGTAAAAGAAAGAATCGAAGATGAAAAATATTTTCTGTTGGATTGTTTGGCCTTTATTCATATCCATTTGTATTTAAAAAATATTTTCTCCATTATCAATTTTTTAGACTTGTTAAATCAACAAGACTAGAGTACAGTGACCTTGGAAAATAAAATTTTAAATAATTCTAATTATCGAATTATTTCTTAATATCCAATAGACCACATCAATTTTGGTGGATATTAATATCATCATCATTATTAAAAAAAATTATCACATTAATTAAAATCAAAAATCAATATTTTAATTATAAAAAGAAAAACAAAGTTAATATTTTCAACTTATATACTCGATTTTCTGAAGAAAAAATGTCTCCATTATTTTATAAATTCATTTTATTAAAATATTTTTTATTGAAATGTTCAAGGTAATAAGTGTATATTATAAATAGTTTCTAAAACCAAATATTTTACTTTTAATTACTTTTTAATTTTTCTGAACAAATTATAAAGTTTATTAAAGTATTTATAAAAATTGAATATTAAATTAAGTATTTTGAAAATAAAAAAACAAAACTTACTTAATTAACAATTATTTTTCCATGTAGGTGTTTTTTTTGTTAGGCATTGTGAGTCTTGTGACGACTAGGATGTCTATCTAGTTAATTGAGTAATCAAGATCCAAAGACTTTTAAGCTTGAAGATCACCCCTCCTAGTCTATCTAGATAATTGAGTAATCAAGATCCAAAGACTTTTAAGCTTGAAAATCACCCCTCCTAGTCTATCCAGCTATTTGAGTAATCAGGATCCAAAGACTTTTAAGCTTGAAAATCGCCCGAGAAAAACATTGGTCCTTAACATGGTTGAATTGGTTTCGAACCCAACTCACCTTTAACTTAGTTGAATTGGTTTTGAACCAGTAACCTTTTAACCACATAGTGCCTTAATAGAACATCTTATCATTGTTTATTCTACTCCCATGAGCATCTAGGTAACCATTTTAATTAATTGAATGTTCCACACTTTTTTAATATAGTAATTCTTATTCTACTCCCATGAGCATCTAGGTAACCATTTTAATTAATTGAATGTTCCATACATTTTTAATATGGTAACTCTTATTTTACTCCATAAGCATCTAAGTAACCATTTTAATTAATTGAATGCTCCACACTTTTTTAATATACTAACTCTATATTATACTACCCTATAATTATTCTCATTGAGATTATTCTTCTATCAATTATTTTTATTTTTTACCTAAGAAGCGTGTATTAGGCAGCAACCTTGCCTATTACATTGTTAAAATTATTAAATACAAAACGAATATAAACATTTTATTTATTATTTACAAAAATATAAACATTTTATTTATTATTTACAAAAATGTACATGGTTTACACATATGTAAATATTAATATATATGTCTAACACATGGTTTCATATAGATTTTTAAAATTTTTAGATTTATCATAGTATTAAAATTTCTCAATACCAATTTTTATAAATTAAATGTTCAATGTTCCTCCCTTAATCAAATTGATGTTTGTAAATCCAAAAAACTAAAATACAAAAATACATAACAGCAAACAGCAAATGGCTAAATATACTCCCTCAAAAGTAATTTTCAAAAAATACATAAACCAAACCAAAAGTGGTGCTAGAACTAGCGATTTCTATGGCAAGTGTTTTTAAGCCACCTTTCATACCATGTCAAGGTAGCACAACTGATAAGCACAATTTAAGATAAAAGTAGAATTCAATATTATTCATAGGATGTGTATATAAATACGTTGCTCATTTACCACTAATTTCATATTTCCAACCTGTCTTTCGACACCTGTAGCTATTGGAATCCTTCCACATAACCTAAACATTAGGTGTCCAACAAAAATATTAAATTGAGATTAATTTTATATATAAAAATTTTAATGTTTTAACAATAGAATTATTCAAATACCACACTGAAATTCAAAAAATTCCTTTGTCGAATTTTGAATAAAATGGAATGGAATACGTATTTAAAAGAATAACAACTTCTATGCGTGCCCGGCGAGAATAACGAGATATTCATGGTTATTACCAATTTAGTTCAACCCCTGTTAGGACACTAACTCTAGGAAGTGGAAGACAAGTGACCTCACAAGAATCGAAGTCACTGCATAGAAGCGTATTGATTGCTGTGTATCTTGATACGCGTGAGATTACATTCAAACAGCCTGTTGCAGGTATCGGCGGCACATGGGCCATGCAGAGCCCGCAATTTTTTCACCACACATATCTGAGGCATTCATGTAGGAACAAGTATGTAGGAACAAGTATGGAGGCTAAAAGAAGGAAAGATTAAACCAGTCTTTATGATTCGTGCAGCTATTGTCTTCGCTATCCTCAGGCCATGGTTTGCAAGTTCCCCCCGCCTATTCGATTTCAAACGTCCATGAGACAAGCCTCCTCTGCACGTTATGCCCTTGTTAATGCAGACAATAATATTGAAATTGCAAAACTCGGATCCCAACTCTATTGACAGTAGCTACGATGTACAGAAACCTATTCTTTATTAACTCGTAATATCCAATACAAACATGATAAGTTTCAATACGCGAAGCAACACAGCATCTTTATATGGCCCTTTTTCCGCGTTCACGTTGGCCAATTCGTTGAAGCGTTGTGTACGGCATTATTTTGTCATGTTTACGTTGGCCAAATTTGTGGTAGCCACAGCTGTGCACGTCGTTTATTTATCGCATTTACATTGGCCGAGGCTGAGTCTTATATTACTATGTTTTGCCTTTTTATTTGGTTTTGGGAGGGATTTGTGTTAATTGCATGTTTGAGCTATGCGCTTATCTTTAGTAAAGAAAAAAAAATTAAATAACACAAGATCACAATTTTTCCAAAATTTTACCATTATATAAAATTCTAAAACATAAAACCGCACAAAAATCTGAAATCTGAAACATTGATTGGTTTCATCACAGCACGTTCCAGATTGTGTATGGCATTCGTTCACCGTGTTCACTTTGTCCAATTTTCTGGACACCACACTCCTGATTGTGTATTGCAGTCTTTTCCCGTGTTCAGTTTAGCTAATTTAGTGACATCCACACTCCAGATCGTGTATGGCACTACTTTCCAGTGTTCTCGATGGTCAATTCTGGCATCCACACACTCCAAATATTGTAGGGCATTATTTTCCCTTCATGTTTGGCAATTTTGTTGGGAGTTGTGTGTAATTTTTTAGATTTTTTGGTGCGAGAATCCAACAGAAAAATTTGAGATGAAATATTTGTAAATGTGTTAGAAAACTTGCACGGATAAATTTAGCTAGTAAAAGTTGAACACACAGCTTTGCAGCGCAAAAAAACTGAAAGAAAATTGAAAGAACAAAAGAACGGTTCATTAGAAAATAGGTTACAATGCTCATGATATAGCATTACTGGGTGAAGATCCCAAGGTAATGCACCATAGTGGTGATCAATGAGAAGACTCAACACCTACAACAAGTTCCGGAGATAATTAGCCAGTTGCGGAGTGAAAGAATGAGCAAATTAGGGAGTAAATCATGTAGAAGAACTAACGAGTTGCGCAGTTACAGAAGGAGCAAATCAAGGAGTAAATTACGCAAAAGGAATCTTGCATGTAGTTCTATGCTCTAACTAAGAGTCCGCATGTAGGTGTGTAGTAGTTCCAACACCCCCCTGAACACCACTATGGAGAAAAATAGAAAATGGGTATTGGCAACTAAGGCCAAAGGTCACCCAAAATACAGTGCAACTTGTACTAAAATTGAGGAAAGAGGGAAAACCTCGTGGGAAAAAACCCCGTCAAAATACAATGTAGTCAAAAGAAAAGAAGAAGAAAACACAGTTGCTAAGCAACTATGTTCTTCACTCCAAGACGATCGTGCAGAGAGTGAAACTTCTGCTCAGTGAATGTCTTGGTGAAGATGTCTGCAGTTTGTTCTACTGAGAAACAGAACTGCAAATCAATGACTCGATCATGTACTAAGTCTCTGATGTAGTGCATATGGATTTCTATGTGCTTCGTCGACTGTCGCTGTAATGGATCCCTACAAAATTTGAGAGTGCTCTGGTTGTCGCACCAGATGACAATGGGCTGGTGGAACCGGACGCCCAACTCAGTGAGGAAGTGTTGTAGCCACAAAGCCTTAATGGTGATGTTGACTACTCCTCTGTACTCGACCTCGGCTGAAGAGAGAGAAATAGCAGCCTGCTTCTTGCTCGACCAACAGATAGGGCCGGATCCTAGACTGAGTGAATATCCAGAGGTGGACTTGTGATCAATGCTATCTCCTGGCCAATCAGAATCTGTGAAGCCAAGGAGATTCACTGCAGTGCCTGCTGCATAGTGAATCCCGAAGGTGATGGTACCCTGCACATATCGGAGGATGCGTTTGGCAGCATTCCAGTGTAGCTCATGCGTCTCCTGCATGTATCAGGAAACTACCCCTACTACATATGAGAGATCTGGTCTAAAGTGGGTGAGGTACAATAAGCTCCCCACTAGCTGTCGGTAGAGAGTAATGTCAACTAATGGAGTTTCACCTCCATCCTCAAGGCAGACCCCATACATAAAACGAGTCAGTGTTGGCTTGCAGTTAGCCATGAGAAATCTCTCGAGAAGATCCCATGCATACTTAGCCTGAGGGAGTTTTATGTGTGTGACATCCTAGCTAATCTCAAGACCAAGAAGGAAGTGTAATGGCCCCATGTCTGTCATCAAGAACCTATCATGCAAGGCCCTCTTAACTGTAGCAATGGCTGAAGCCGAGCTGCCGATGATTAGGAGATCATCCACATACAAAACTAAGATAAAAAGAGAATCATGTGTCCTGAGCATGTAAACATTCGGATCACACTTAAATCTTTCAAGTTTTGTGATAAGAGAAAAGAATCCATCTTTGCATACCAAGCTCTCGGGGCCTGCTTAAGGTCGTAGAGAGATTTCTTTAGTCTGCAGACCAAAGATGAATCCTGAATGAAACCATGTGGCTGCTCCATGTAAATCTCCTCTAATAGGTCTCCATGAAGAAAGGGATTCTTCACATCCATCTGATGTACTTCCCATCCCTGGGCAACCGTAATGGCAAGTGTAAGGCATATGGAATCCATCTTTGCTACTAGAGCAAAGGTCTCATCATAATCAATGCCATGCACTTGTTGGAAGCCTTTAGCTACTAGTCTTGCTTTCCGTCTGGTGATCTACCCATCTGTAGCACTCTTGGTCCTATAGACCCATTTGCATCGAATAAGTTTCCTTCCTGAAGGAAGGGGGACCAGATCCCAAGTCTGGTTCTCAAGGAGGGAGTTATATTCCTTCTCCATGGTGGACTCCCAAGATGGATGCCCAGCAGCCTCAAAATAAGACTATGGATCAGAATACTGAACCAAATGACAATGCCAGGATGGTGATGGTTTAGTGGCAGTGAAGAGAAGAGGAGACTCAATAAAGCCTGAGCTAATCTTCTGCACATCCGAATTATCCCCCACAAGACCATTTCTAGCAGCTAGGTGGTCTTGTGCATACATTTCATGTAAGCTCCTTATTCTCTGATTTATGATAGGGGAATATGATTCACCTGGAAGCCCGATCTGGGCTTGGATGTGGATCATCATATGCATGCACTGGATTTGTATCTGAAGACTCTGTCTCTGCATCTGCATGCTCTACTGCAGCATCTGCATGCTCTGTATTTGCATCTGAGTGTACCGAGTCATCATCTCGGACATGAGGTAGATAAAAGGTGTCTGCATGCGAGAGACTTTCCTCACATTTGACACTTTTCTCAAAGATGAGCTTGTCTGTAGAGGAAATCAGGAGTCAGTATCCCTTCACACCATCAACGTATCCAACAAAGATACACTCAATGTTCTGTCGATCAAAAGCTTTCCTCTTTTTAGAGGGGATACTAGCCCATGCTCTAGAGTCGAAAACACGGAAGTGGGGACCTCTGGTTTAGTGCTACTCCAAGCCTCAAAGGGGGTCTGATCCTTGACAGCCCTATGAGGAGATATGTTCTGGATGTAGTTAGCACAATTAAGTGCTTCCCCCCCATTGTCTGTACGGAGGGCTTTGATCTTTCTCTCTAATTGTGTCTCAACTAGTGCTTTGAAATCTTCAAAGTGCACAAAAACTTCAGATTTGGCCGTGAGAAGATACACCGAAGTATACTGTGAGAAATCATCAATAAATGTAAGCACATACCTTGCTTTGTTGATGGAAGGATGAGGAAAAGGCCCCACGAGATCACTATGGATCAGATCTAGAGGAGAGGACGCTCTATGAGTCTTGTCGTTGTCAAACTTTTCTTTAGGATGTTTGCCAAGGACACACCCTTCACAAACTCCTTTGGAGAAATTGATATTTGGCAAGCCTTCCACCATCTCATTCTTTCTTAGCTACTGCATATACCTATAATTTAATTGACCAAACCTCTCGTGCCAAAGCCTACTACTATCATCAGTATGTGTAAGCAACAAGGATGATTCAGGTTCAATAAATTCAGAAAATGTATACAGTCTGGTTCCATTACTTACCTCACCGGTCGCAATTTTGGAGCTTCTATGTAGGTCATATATGTTCACTGCATCTAGAGTGAATTCCACTCTCTTTCCAGTGCTGGAATGAGTGATCTGATAAACTGAAAGCAGGTTTACCGAAAGTTTTGGAACATGAAGCACGTCTTCAAAGCTTCTGTGTAAAAGTTCCACTCTACCTTTTCTGGTGACCTCAATAGGTGAGTCATCTCCCATGAGGATGGGAGGTCCTTTGCATACATCCAAAGAGGAATAGGCTTCCTTTGCAACATCCATCTGATGTGATGCACCAGAATCTATAATCCATGCATCATGGGAACAATTAATTGCAACTAAAGCATGGAAATTGTTACCTTTTCCGTGTGGCAGATCCTCAGTTTTCTTCTTGGCGCCCTGAGGGATGTGGTCCCTAAAGTTGTGCTTCTGAAGGATTTCTGTCATTTAACACATATGTCATTAAAATTGGAGATATTTTATTATAAGGACATCAACAAAATTGAGCTTTTTGGTTATTTTGAAATTCTAGATCCACTATTTAATTCCAAATTTAATGAAATATGTGTTATTTGGTCAATTTGTTTCTTCATGCAAGAGGATTTTGGATGGAATCCTTTTTGATAGTAGGTGCATCTGTTTTCTTTCTTCCCTTTCTCATTTCTTGAGCCAGAGGAGTCATTGAAGGGCTTGTTGTACCCTTCCTTCTTTGGATGGGAATGTGTTTTTCCCTTGTCATTTTGCTGCTGATTTTTCTGATTTGAATCAGATCTATGATTTTTATTGTGGCTACCATCATGCACATCAAGTGCATGCGCTTTTGGAGGTTTGATTTTCCCCATGCCAATGAGATTTTCTTACTCAAAAGTAAGGGACTCCATGAACTCTTTGAGAGAAGGCATAGTGTAGGATTTACCCGTTGCAAGCCTTATTGAATGAAATGTAGACACAAAGACGAAATATTCTGGTCCGAGCTTTGACATAATAGAAAGAACTTGGCGACTCTCCTCCTTGGATTTGTCAATTCCACAACCCTTGAGTTGTGGCAATAGATCATTATATTTGGTGAAGAAGTCTTGAATTCTGTCATAGTTCCATGGATCCAATGACAACAACTCCACTTTGAGTAGATGTCCTTTCATCTCATCTTGTTTCCCGTAGAGTTCTTCAATATTTTCCCTAATCTCATTGGGAGTATTGTAGTCAGATAGATGAAACTGCAACTCTAGGGAGATGCACATGCATATGGATCCGTGGGCCTCATCCATGCAGTTGAGGTAACTAGATTTCTCTATGATTGAAGTGGGTTCCACTTATGTAGCCATGGTAATCCTATACGACCCTTTTTTATGAAGGTATCGAGTCATTTTGTCCTTCCATTCGTGATAGTTATATGGTGTTAGGATCGATGCTTTAGGAAACTCCATTTTTCTGTCGATATTCGATCTCCAAGCTGTAATACTTGCAAAATAAAGTACTAGTGTGCCTTTTATCTAGCAACCTGTGGGCTCTGATACCATGTAAATGTGTTAAAAAACCTACAAAGATGAATCTAGCTAGTAAAGGTTGAACACATAGCTTTGTAGAGAAAAAACACTAAAAGAAAATCGAAAGAACAAAAGAATGGTTCATTAGAAAATAGGTTACAATGCTCATGAAATAGCACTACTGGGTGAAGATCCCAAGGTAATGGACCATAGTGGTGATCAATGAAAAGAGTCGACACCTACAACAAGTTCCGGCGATAACTAGCCAATTGTGGAGTGAAAGAATGAGCAAATCAGGGAGTAAATCATGCAGAAGAACTAACCAGTTGTGGAGTTAAAGAAGGAGTAAATCATGCAAAAGGAATCTTGCATGTAGTCCCATGCTCTAACTAAGAGTCCGCATGTAGGTGTGTAGTTGTTCCAACAATATTGATTTGTGTTATTTAAATTGGTTTTTTACTATATATATAGATTCAAGACCCTGAAAAATCTTTAAGGAACTTTCATTGTGTAGGGGTTACCCATAAAACTTGTGCTTTCAATAAATTCTTGTTGGAGTAAAGAGAAACTAGACCGGAAAAACCTACTGGAAAAACTTGCAAAACATCGCACTAAAAACAACTTAATTTTGTTACAACAAATCTCCAAATGGTGTATATCATTCTTAATTTCCGTGACACTTGTAAGCCTCACCAATTAATGTTATTCAATTCAATTGATTGTTCCATTTCTAGTAAGTGTTCAACTATCAATCCATAATAAGCACACCTCATACATCTTATGTTTCCAAATTTAATCATCTTTAAAAAACTTATTAAATTCATTAAATTACAATTTTATTTAGATAGAGGAGGAATGACCTGTTATAGAGTTTTGTGAACCCAACATTTCGGACTACCAAGTGAGTCCATCATGAGGGGATGCGTCAATAGATATTTTCCAAATCTTAATGATGTATCCAAGAGCTATATTTAGGTTATGAGTTTAGCTCTAGATAATCTTAATTTCTTGAATTTTGATGTGTTTTCCATCATATCCCTTCCATGGTAGGACTTGATGTTGTCAAATAATGAATCCATACAAGGGAGGATAGTTTTTAGATAGAGGAGGAATGACCTGTTATAGAGTTTTGTGAACCCAACGTTTTAGACTACCAAGTGAGTCTATCATCAGGGGATGCATCAATAGATATTTTCCAGATCTTAATGATATATCCAAGAGCTATATTTAGGTTATGAGTTTACCTCTGGATAATATGAATTTCTCGAATTTTGATGCGTTGTCCATCATATCCCTTCCATGGTAGGACTTGATGTTGTTTATTAATGAATCCATACAGGTGAGGATAGTTTTTAGATAGAGGAGGAATGACCTATTATAGAGTTTTCTGAACCCAATGCTTTTGACTACCAAGTGAGTCCATCATCAGGGGATGTGTCAATAGATATTCTCCAAATCTTAATGATGTATCCAAGAGTTGTATTTAGGTTATGAGTTTAGCTCTGGATAATCTTAATTTCACGAATTCTGATGCGTTGTCCATCATATCCCTTCCATCGTAGGACTTGATGTTGTTAAATAATGAATCCATACAGGTGAGGATAGTTTTTAGATAGAGGAGGAATAACCTGTTATAGAGTTTTGTGAACCCAATGTTTCGGACTCCCAAGTGAGTCCATCATAAAGGGATGCGTTAATAGATATTCTCTAGATCTTAATGATGTATCCAAGAGCTATATTTTGGTTATGAGTTTAGCTCTGGATAATCTTAATTTCTCTAATTCTGATGCATTGTCCATCATATCCCTTCCTTGGTAGGACTTAATTTTGTTAAATAATGAATCCATACAGGTGAGGATAGTTTTTAGAGAGAGGAGGATGACCTGTTATAGAGTTTTGTGAACCCAATGTTTCATATTACAAAGTGAGTCTATCATTAGGGGATGCATCAATAGATACTCTTTAGATCTTAATGATGTATCATAATTTTATTGTTATTATTATTAAATAATAATAATAAATTAATATAAAAGTTAAATATGTATATATCTATTACTACACTTAAATGTGGGTTGGTTTTAGTTAGTTGTGTCTAATTTTTATTTTGGTTTGTTTTTATGTGGGCTGGTTATGTCTTTTTATCAAAGTACACATCTCTTAGTTTGTCTGGCAAGTTTTTCTCACCCATCTCTTGGTTTGTCTAGAAAGTCTTTGGCACCCATCCCTTGGTTTATGTATAAATTTGAACTTTCACAAGTTCATAACGATATGTGATATAAGAAGGACCTATCCTAGAAACCACAAATTTCCAACCAAACACTAAAATAAAAGTGTTAGATATTTTTGAAACAAATACGTGATGTGTGATGAGGATATCACCGCACTATCCATCCTAGTCATGGACAAGGCTCATGTGCCCATCACCTGAGCATATGACATCCTCCCCCAGTCAAAATTATTGTCATCCTCAACAACACTTTGTCCAATAACTTATGTCACCAATTGAAGACTAATTCTCAAATGAAATGTTCTACTTTTTATCCTTCCTACCTATCATCTACCCATGAACACCCGACATGGATCCATGTGTTGTATCCCCCTATGTATCTATCTAATTAGGTAGCTATTATGATCATAATACCAAATCCACAAGATCTCATGTCATCACACAAGTATAATGACCTTGAATCTCAACATCATTCTAGTAGTTAATCAAAACATCTTGCTCTTCTCATAATAGAGTGATCCTTAGGTGCCACACCATATGAATCACCACGTAACTACAGTGGTAATTCATTTTCCTAAGGCTTAATGTGAAGGGGAGGTATGCTACTCATGGAAACTGACAACTTTATCTCTATCCTTTGACTCTTATAATAAAATAACTCCTCCATATATGTATGTCATCTACATAAAAATAGGGACATGTGGATGAATCTTGGATCTTGTCTCCTTAACGACTCACTCCAAATATGGATCAGAAACCAACTGACATTCTCTATGAGTCTCTATGAATGAGTGGATCTCTTCGTTGGCTTGTATGTATGAAGGCACACATCTATCCCATCAACTCTCCTAGATTAAGGATGAATCTCTCTCCTACATCGAGCTAATAAGAATCATAGTCCCCTTTACAACTGTTTGTGCGGGTTCCAGTGTCTATCTCATAACTTTATTTGATAACTATTCTATGTCAAATATGATAAGATTTGTGCATGATGTAAAAGCACAGACTTAACAAAAAATATCTTGGCATTTGTTGTAACATTATTATCTTATTTTTCATCCTCTCTATCATGCCTAGAAGGAACTCTCACTCTCAAATTTGCGCCTTTTGTCAACTTATTCATTACAACTAGATTTGATCTTAATAAAATAAATAAATGTTACTTCTAGAAACTCCTGACCTATAACTAATTCATAGTCATCAAGTTGCACAATGGAAAGGTTCGTCCCTCCCTATCAATCTCTAAATATAATATGAACATCCTCAATCATCCCTATCACTCAAATATCGTTAGAGTTAATAGCCCTAAGGATGCATGAACCAACATCAAATGATTAGATATTTAAAGCACATATTTTTATTTTCATCTTCGTCCATGATGAATATGAAAAAGTAGAACTCTCGCTCTCAAATATGTGCCTCCTATCAACTTATTCATTACAACTAGATTAAGTCTTAATGGAATAAAAAAATGTTACTTTTAGAAACTTCTGTTCTATCACCAATTCTTAGTCATCACGTTGAACAATAGAAAGGTTCGTCTTCCCTTCCAATCTCTAAATATAATATGAACATCCTCGGTTATCTCAATCATTGTAATATCGTTAGAGTTAATGGTTTGCAGATTTCTGTGGTGTGGTTTTTGAGAGACTGAATTTGGATATTCGACAGTCTTCATCTTTTATTTGTCGACGTTTCGAGTCTAGACTAAGGCTCATCATCAGGGCTAATTTCCAGAGAAGTGAAAAGTGTGTAATAAAAATAGTATAGGTGGGTTGTCAAGTTGGTAAGCCAACCATCTGAATATTTTTTTTTTTTTACTTTGTTATAATGAAATTTTTATAATTAATTCTGGTAATTTATCAGATTATATTTATTATTGAATGTATTACTTTCTATGTGTTCTTAATTTTATTAAAGAGATTCATTTTAATTTATTGTATTTTAATTAAATATAATTATTTTTGTTTTTAAATTTTTATTCTTAATTGTCAATAAATGTTTAACTTAATTAATTAATTTTTGAGTTAATGTTTGTTGATTTTACGTTTGTGCAATTATAACTGTAATAAGTTTTTTATATATATTTTAACTATATTATTATTATAATTGTAATTACAAAGTTATGTATTGTTTTTCTTAATCTTGAATAATTGCTTAACCTAATTTAATTTTCGTGAATAACTATCGCAATTCATATGGTTGCGCTAGTGTATGTTTTATTAATTTTTTTGTTTTCTACGTAATGTCCTGATATGAATGACACATCTAACTGTGGCTTCAGTAATCGCGACCCAAGGGGATCTAAGCCATCAAAATCAGAAGGAGATCGCATATGTCCTAGCCACACCAGGTGTTAGCATGGTTAGATTTTTTCCCATGTAATTTCGAACTAGTGACCTTCGCACCGAAGGGTGCCTTAATATAACACCCTGTCACCATGTGCTCTATGCCCAGTGGACACACACACAACACACACACACACACACCACAACACACACACACACACACACATATATATATATATAATTTGATTGTTTTTCTAACTTTTTATTATTTTATTTACTATAAAATAAAATAAAACCAAGTAAAATCATAAATGTACATGTTTTATATTATTTTGAAAAGAACAAACATATTGAATCATGTTTGTTATTGTTGAGCTAGCCAATACTTGGATAAATTACATATAGTTATTATTTATATACTTTCATCACTTTTTCAAGATATGTTGAATTATTCTTAAAATATTCTCAAATAATTTATTCAAATCCATTAGATATAATATACTCTTCAAAATTCACCCGATCGGGATGAGCAAGGTGGCAATTCGGGCAATTAATGTTCGACGGTGCTGCATGCAGGTAAGAATAGGAGGGGTTCAGGGAATGATTACCACGGGCAAATGGGTCGGTGAGAAGGATATCCTCTCAAGGCGAAGGGATGGCAGGGTACAGACGGAGGTCGATAGATCCGTCAGTATGTCAGAGACGAGACAGGGGAATGATAGCATGGGAGAATGGGACAACAGAGCGGTAAGGGAGGTAATCTATAAGTGAAGAAGGAGGGGAGGCATAAGGGAGAAAGGTTGGCGAAGAGGAACAAAGAAAATTGCATGCAGAGAAACGGGAGAGGGTGGCGACAATCTGCTATATACAGTCGGGAGAGAGGGACAATTCAGGAGCCGAACCGAAAGAGTAGGGATGCGGAGAAGGAACCAAAGGCGCAAGGAAATAATGGTGGCAAAAGGTAGTATGACAGCAGGCAGATGGATGAGGAGCAGGGTAGGAGAAGGGAACCAGGGACAAGGGAACCGGGATGTGAAGGGTAAAGGAATAATGGAGGGGGATACAGAGCAGTTTTACATACCAGTGTATGACGATTCTGAGAGTGGGAGCGAAGATGTCGAAGTGGAAAAGGAGAAGGACAAACAGGGGACTGGAAAACGCGGACGGAATGGGAGAAACGCAGGGAGCAGGACCATGAAAAGAGGAAGAGAGGAAGCTGGAGGAAGTTAGGAATGGGAAGGTGAGGAAGAGAATGGAATACAGATTAGAGGGCGAGGTCGATGAGGCAAGGGAGGCCAGAGGAGACGGGGAGTAGCAAAGGGAAGAAGCAAACGAGGACGATGTTGCCGAGAAGGTACGGTGGAAGATGGGGAGACCAGCGTCGAAGGGGCAAGTAGGAAGGGAAGGAAAACTATTGGGAAAAAAGTTGAGGCAGCTGAGAGATGCTACTATGAGAAGAAAAACCCGAAAATCAGAAGGATAATTGAGCATTGGGAGGAAGAGGCAATACAGGCCCAGTCTAAGGAGGAAATGGAGGATTGGGTGTATCTTCTGCCAGATCCAGGTCATACCCGTGGTCGAATGACATTATATAAGCAATCTCTGGACTTATATTGGGTAATGAAGAGGCTTATGGCCAAGGCTATGGAGCAGATAGCCTTGGAAATGGCAGAATTATCACAGGGGATCCCAAATCTGAAAAAGGAGTTGAAGAACATTCTAATCACCCTACTCATGCGGGATAAGAGGCTGGAAGAAATTTAGCAACAGCTAGAGGCGAGTGGCTTGGTAATCAAGAAGGAGAAGGAGCAGCAAGAAGATGCAGGGAACCAGTGAAGAAAAGGCATGTTTTTTGAAGTTGTTAAAAAGTGTAGTTCTTAGTTTTCGTTAGCTATGTGTAGGATCTTTGTAATTTTTATTTGCAGTCATATGACAATAGTAACAGATATAAGGCTGATGTATACAAATCCTGGAAAGATAGACTGAACAATTTCTATTTTTGGTTAGCTGTCAAAAACTACAGGTGGTCAAGAAACCCGGTTTCCCCTCGGGGCGGGTTGAGACCACCTTAAGATTGTAGTGGTTTCAATTCTGTTAATAGAAAACGGTAACTCCTTAGCTTACAAAAAAAAATATACTCTTCAAAATTGATCTCAACTTTCAACTTAATAAGCTAAATTGAAAAAACCTTAATCTCCTTGTGCATTATGTAAGATTGTTGTGAATTTAGATGGAGGCAATTTTTTTTGAGTGTGCCCAAAGACCCATGGTGAGTGCAGTCGTGAGTCACAAAGTACTCTGAGCCCACCATGTATTTACCTGAAAGTCTATAAGCACCATGAAATATTTGTTTATTCAGGAGTTTCATCCTATATCTACCTTCTTTTATTTTCTCGAGTCGTATTTACTAATATACACAAATAAATGGATATATATCTGGCATGTACACAAATAAAAAAATTAACAAAAAAAAATATATATATATATATATATATATATATATATATTTAATATATAGATATATAATTGGATTCCAATAAATTTGGATCCCAGTAGATTGTGTATGGAAATGTTTTTTTCATGTTCGTGTTGGCCAATATTGTCCCAGGCACACTCCGTGTAAGGACCTGTGGTTCCTAGGCACACCCACCTGATGTGTGACCGAGTTCGGAGATGAACAAAGGTTGGAGGAAAAGTGTGAAGTGCGATTCCTTGACAAGTGCGTGAAGGATATGTTAAAATAATGTGTGGAGGAGGACGAGTGAAGAGTTTATAGGTGTGGGGAGCGAAGGCTCAACCCACGGGCCAACCTCATGTATTGTAGTGGAAATGCGTTGAAGTGTTCGCCGACCAACACAAAGGAAAGAGACTAAATGATATGTGAGGGCATTGGCAAGTCACCCTGGGCAGCCAAGACATGCCCAATGCACCATATATAAAACATGCGATGAAGTTTCATTTGGACAAGCAAGCAAGTCACTCAAGTCTTCTACGAAGAAGTGCGAAGGTAAAGGGCCACAACAAGAAGAGAAAGACGCGGGTCGTATGTGCCCAACTCTTGGCCAACTCGTTTAGGGAGCACAGGTCTTGAATGAAGGAGAGAGGCACTGGTGCATGGGTGAAGGTGACAGGCGCCCAATTGACAAGGGTTCTTGGGTAGCTCAGGTGGGCGCCCGCACGTCGTGCGAAGGCAAACGCGGAGGTGGAAAAAAGGTGACTGGGATGACGTCGCCCACCCACCGTGCGGAGGTAAACGAAGGGTGACACAGGTGATGTCGCCCACCCGTCGTGCGAGGGTTCGGTTGTGAAGTTTGGTTGGAAGCTCGTGTGAGGGCGAACCTGCCCGACTTGGACAAGGAAATCTTGGCTATCACACGGAGGTGTGATGAAGTTGTAAATTTGGCTAAGTATGAAACTTGGTGTTTCCAAGTATACTTATAAATCTTTGTAATATCGAAAGATTGTATAATATATTATTCAGGTAGACTCATTATTCAGGGAGTTGTCCCTCCCTTTATACTATGCAATTGTGTTCTCTTGTATAATTGCTATTGATAATGAATGTATATGGTTGTTCATTGGTATAAAGGAAACATAATAATTACTTGGTTGCGAAACAAAAACTAAGTAGGATAAGTGGTTAGACGTAGTCCACGAACATAAGTATTGGTGAAAAGAAAGTGTTCGGTGGTGCCGCACCTCGCAAAGAGCGGTTGAAAGACTACCGATGGCCTAGGGGCATGATAGGTGGTATCAGAGCAGCTGATTTGGGCATTGAAGGTTGAAGCTACTACACAACTCCACTGAAGTGAAGTTGGTATCAGAGCTAGTCTGAAGACTTGGAGGAGTCTTGCAGGAAGCTGGTTGAATTTTGGAAGTTGCTGACAGTGAAGCAGGTACTTGCAGGTGAAGGAAGTTGTTTCACATACAAGTGGAACAAGGGCTGGTTCATGGTTGCAGGTATCTTGGTGAAGCCGTTGGATGGTGGAAAATAGATCACAAAGAAGGAAACTATTAGCAATGGCAGGTGAATCTCAGGGTGTGTCTAGTCATGGTGCGAAAGATGCTACTATGGCATTCAATGAAAAGGTGTTGGAAAGGATGGAGGACTTAGAGGCTTGCTAGACTAAGAAGATGGACTTGGTCGATAAGGATTAAGAGGCCAATTCAAAGATGAGGGGAGATCTCGATGAACTCTAGACTCAACACGAGTACACTGATCTTTTGTGTACACAACTTGAAGTAAGGGTCAAGGAGATTGAAGAGGCGAGAGACCGAGGGTTGGCAGAGATCGTGGACTTGCGGAAATCTCTTGATGAAGTGAAAGATGAGATCGTGGTGTTGAAGAAGGGCAAGAGGCATAACTCAAGTGGAGGAGTGCCTCATGTGAAAGTCAAGGAACCAGAATCTTATGATGGTACAAAGAGTGCAAAAACTCTTAGCAACTTTCTATGGGACATGGAGCAATACTTGGGACGCTTGGGTCTATCCGATGATGAGACGAAGGTGAAGCTAGCTACTCAGTTCTTGACAAAAGATGCTAAGATGTGGTGGTGAAGGAGGATGGATTAAATTGCCAATGGAAGTGCTGGTGACATTACTTCGTGGGATGAGATAAAAAAAGCTTTGCAGACCCATTTCAGTCCTCAATATGAAACGTGGGAAGCAAGGATAAAGATTAAGTTAATAAAGCAGACAGGGAACCTTCAGACATATCAGTGGGAGTTTGCAAGTGCTGTTCTGGAACTTCCTGACATGGCGAAGAGGGACAAAGTGTTCAACTTCATTGTTGGATTGAAGCCTTGGGCACACAATGAAGTGAAGAGGCAAAAGATTAAAACATTTGAGGAAGCTTTTGCTACTGTGGATAGGTTGGTGGAGCATTATGATGAGACTTCTAATGATAGGAAGAAGAAGTCCAATAAGCCAAAAGAGAAGAAGAAGGATGATTCTTTGAAATTGGATGATAAGTTGAAGACAAAGAAAGCCTTGCAGTGTTGGATATGTGTTGAACCACATACGGTGAAGAATTGTCATTCTAGACCGAATGTGGCTGTGATTGCACAATCTAATGCGAAGAATGAAGAAGCTTCTATGGGGATGATGCAGATACTTGGTGATGCTGTTGTTTCAAAGGTGATCTCTCGGAGGGATCCTGAGAGAAATAGTTTGGAGTATGTTTGGATGAAGGTTGCGGGTGCTGATATACTCACTATGGTGGATAGTGGAGCTACTCGAAACTTCATGGGTGAAGATACTGCGACAAGAATTGCGCTGAAATTTGTACCAGTGAAGGCACAAATGAAGACAGTGAATTCTCCTCCTGATTGTGTTCTTGGTGTAGTTGAAAAGGTGGACACAATAGTAGGTGAGTGGACAAGGAAAGTTGACTTCACTTTAGTGCGGATAGATGACTATGAAGCTGTGGTGGGGATGGAATTCTTGAAAACATTTGATGCTATGATTATTCCACATTTGAAGAGGTTGTACATTTACGATGGAAGGGAGGATGTACCCATTGGTGTTCCAACCATTGCAGTGACAAACTGTGATTGTAAGTTGGTAGTAATGCAAATGGAGGATGAGAAGCGAATGGAAGATATGAGTAAGAAATTGTCTATGGTTGAGACAAAGCTTACCAAGCTATCATTAGTCATCAGGACACTTTCTGATAGTATCTTGGATTTATCAAGAAGGCTAGAAGTGGTTGAGGATGATGATGATGATGATGTGGCATATGTGAGGCTGAATGTCTAGGAAGAGGATTGGGTCACTTATCTACAGAGGACGGAGATAGAAAATCCTGACAGATGGAATGAGATTATTAATGAGGGTGAGCCTTCAAGATCTACTCCCTCCACATCTTCTTAGATAACAAAGAAGATGGAGCTCATTGTTAGTTGCTCATGGCAGTGAGTCCTTGAAACATGTTGAGCAGGTATGATAGATGGTGCAGGGATGGATTGGCATAAAACATCATGACATGTTGAAGATGGGATGGAGTTTCGACGGACCTGAGCATGGGTGAGATTCTTGGTGTGTTCAGGATGTGGCAGAATCCGAGATATACTGGTGAAGGCATAAGGATGCTCACTCTCATGGTTTGAGCGTGATAGTTGGATTAGCTACCAACTAGTTCAAACATGGGGTCTAGAAGTGCACAAAGAGATATTAGCATCAGGCAAGAAAAGAGGACAGTTCACAGGATGGGATGACGCATGATGGAGATGGGAGTTCTACATATGTTGCAAGGATGTTTGCAGTATGTGGAGGAGTTGACATCATGGACTGAGGATGAGACAGTTGTAGAGGTTGATCTTGGTGGATGGATACCAGGATGGTATGTTCTCGAGGAAGACAACGATTTCAGGTGGAGGAGGATGTAAGGACCTGTGATTCCTAGGCACACCCACCCGATGTGAGACCAAGTTCGACGATGAATGAAGGTTGGAGGAAAAGTGTGAAGTGTGAGTCCTTGACAAGTGCGCGAAGGATATGTTAAAATGACGCATGGAGGAGGACAAGCGAAGATTTTATAGGCATGGGGATCGAAGGCTCAACCCATGGGCCGACCTCATGTATTGTAGTGGAAATGTGTTGAAGTGTTGGCTGACCAACACAAAGGCAAGAGACCAAATGATATGTGAGGGTGTTGGCAAGTCAGCTTGGGCAGCTAAGACTTGCCCAACACACCATATATAAAACATGTGATGAAGTTTCATTTGGACAAGCAAGAAATTCACTCAAGTCTTCTATGAAGAAGTGCGAAGGTAAAGCACCATAGCAAGAAGAGAAAGGTGCAGGTCATATGCGCCCAACTCTTGGGCAGCTCGTTTAGGCAGCACGAGTCTTGAACAAAGGCGAGAGGCGCTAGTGCACAAGTGAAGGTGTAAGGACCTGCGGTTCCGCCCGAGGTGCGACCGCGTTCAGAAGCGAACGAGCGTTTGGAGAAATGTGAAGAACAACTCTACGACGGATGTGCAATGGATTCATGTATATATGCGAGCACAAGAAGGTTGAGCAAACTGTTTTTATAGGCGTTGGAGTGTGGAGGATTGCCCATTGGCCAACCTGCGAATGGAAGCAAAGTCGACATGTATTTGCATTGAGGAGGGACATGTCATAGCGTGGAGGACGAGTCAGCTAGGTAGCCTAACTCGCCCTACCACCCGTGTAAGTAAACATGGCGTGGAGTTCATTTGGCAATCACATCTTTGGCCATCGAATAAGAAGAAAGGCGCAGTTCAAAGGAGATATGAGGTGCAGGTTTAGTGTAGCTGGATGCGCCCAAGTCTTGGCAAGGTTACACGGGGTAAATGCATGGTGTATCAGGTGAATGAAGGCATTGGGCGAGGAGCGCCTGCCGGTCGAAGAAAAGGCGTGCACGGGTAAGGCATGGGTGCCCGGTAGTGCAGGGCATGCATGGGTGAAGGCGTGGGTGTCTAGTGGTGCGAAGGCACCTGGGTGAAGGCGCAAATGCCCGGTTTGTGTGGTTGTGCAGTTGGGTGGTTTTGCATGGGTTCATGGGCAGCTTGGGTGAGCGCCCGCCCATCGTGCAGAGGCAAACGCGAAAGTTGTGCACGGTGAAATGAAGTAAAGCTAGTTGTGCGAAGGGGGTGTCTTGGTGACTTGATGGAGTCACCTGCCCATCGTGCACGAAGACAAGGTTTGGTTGTGAAGTGCAGAAGGTAGCTCATGTGAGGGCGCGCCCGCCTGCCTTGGGCAAGGAAATCTTGGCTGTCACCCGCTGGTGTGACGAGGTTGTAAATTTGGCTATGTATGAAACTTGGGGTTTCCAAGTATACTTGTAAAACATTGTAATATTGAAACACTGTATAATATATTATTCGGGTAGACTCATTGTTCAGGGAGTTTCCCCTCCCTTTATACTGTGTAATTGTGTTCTTCAAGTATAATTGTTGTTGATAATGAATGTGTATGGGTGTTCATTGGTATAAAGGAACATTAATAATTACTTGGTTGAGAAACACAAACTAAGTATGATAAGTTGTTAGATGTAGTCCACGAACATAAGAATTGGTGAAAAGAAAGTGTTCGGTGGTGCCACACATCGAAAGCTCGGTTGAAAGACTACCGAGGCTCCAGCGGTCATGACAGGTGGTATTAGAGCTCAATTGGAGCTGGTTGAAGCTGATTCAGGGTTGAAGAAGCTTGGAAGTTGGTGACAGTGAAGCAGGTACTTACAGCTGAAGGATGTTGTTTGACACACAAGACGAACAAGGGTTGGTTCAGGTTGCAGGCATCTTTGTGAAGTTGTTGGATGGTTGAAACTAGATTGCAAAGAAGAAGGAAGTTGTTAACAATCGCAGCTGAATCTCAGGCTGGGTCTAGTCACGGTGCGGAAGATGCTACTATGGAATTCATTGAAAAAGTGTTGGAGAAGATGGAGGACTTAGAAGATTTCTGGACTAAGAAGATGGACTTTGTCGAGAAGGATCAAGAGGCTAATTCGAAGATGAAGGAAGAGTTCGATGAACTCCGGACTCAACATGAGTACACTGATCTTTTGTGTACACAACTTGAAAGTAAGAGTCAAGGAGATTGAACAGGCAAGAGATCGAGGCTTGGCAGAGATCATGGACTTGCATAAATCTCTTGACGAGGCCAGAGATGAGATCGCGGTGTTGAAGAAAGTCATGAGGCATAATTCAGGTGGAGGAGTACCTCATGTGAAAGTCAAAGAACTAGAATCTTATGATGGCACAAGGAGTGCGAAGACTCTTGGAAACTTTCTATGGTGCATGGAGCAATACTTGGAACGATTGGGTTTATCTGATGATGAGACGAAAGTGAAGGTAGCTGCTCAGTTCTTGACGAAGGATGCTAAGATGTGGTGGCGAAGGAGGATGGATCAGATTGCTAATGGCAGTGCTAGTGACATTACTTTGTGGGATGAAATGAAAAAAGCTTTGCAGACCCATTTCAATCCTCGGGATGAAATGTGGGAAGCAAGAATGAAGATAAAGTTCATAAAGCAGACAGGGAACCATCAGACATATCAGCGGGAGTTTGCAAGTACAGTTCTGGAACTTCCTGACATGGCGGAGAGGGACAAGGTGTTCAACTTCATTATTGGGTTGAAGCCTTGGACACGCAATGAAGTGAAGAGGCATAGAATTAGAACACTTGATGAAGCTTTTGTTGTTGTGGATAGGTTGGTGGAGCATTTTGATGAGACTTCTGATGATAGGAAGAAGAAGTCCGATAAGACAAAAGAGAAGAAGAAGGATGATTCTTCGAAATCGGATGATAAGTCGAAGATGAAGAAAGCCTAGTGTTGGATATGTGTTGAACCACATACGGTGAAGAATTGTCCTTCTAGACCGAATTATTGAGGTGTAGTAGGAAATGGTGATTAGGGTTGAAACGTGCCCTCCCTGGACTCTGAATCCCCTGTCACGGCAGGCCTGCAAAGTTCAGACCTCTATTAACTAAATCAGACAGGACCGCAGCTGACAGATCGTAAGGAATCGGCAGTAAGTAGAATGTTGCCCTCCTAGGGGGCGGATGAAGTGCCTCTCCCACAACATGACAGTCAAAAGCAGAAAGGCGCAACTACAGCGAATGAGACGGACCAAAATAGCAGCCAAAAGGAAAACAGTCAACAAAGAAATGACGAATCGACTCAGAAGGAAGCAAATACAGCTAGATCGTCCACATGCAGACCAGTAGCTACTGTCATATCCATGATGGAATTCCCCAGTCACAGAATCAAGGCCAGAATACAATATATGAGGGACCATTCTCTGATCAGCAAATTTATCGGTATATGGCCAACGGAGAAAGCACTCAGAAGCTGGATAAACACAAAATGGAATCCAAAGGGCTACATTACCCTGCACCTAGGACCTAAAGGGTTTTTTACGGCATTCTTTAACTGCCTGGAAGATCGAAACAGGATTCTAGATGGAGGGCCTTATTTCTTTAACTCTGCAGGACTTTTTCTTAAAGCATGGGTTGAAAGATTTAACTCGGACAAGGAAGATCTCAGTTATGCTCCAGTCTGGATCAGGCTATATTCGCTACCATGGGAATATTGGGAAGAAAGCTCACTACAAGAAATAGGAAATACTTTGGGCGAGTTCGTCAAGGTTGCTGAGGATACAAAGCTCTGCAGATACACTTCATATGCCCGCATCTGCGTCTATATGGATCTCAAACAAGCTCTGCCAAATACGGTAAGATTCCTGCATGAAGATGTTGAATGGATCCAACTGATAGATTATGAACATGTTCCGTTTAGGTGTAGGAAATGCCATAATCTTTGGCACATTTTTAGAGACTGTCCCCTAAACAAGAAAATGCCCACTAGCACAAATGCAGATAACCAGGAAACTGATGGTTTTACAAAAGTTGTCAATCGTCGAAGAGGTAACAAAAAACCCACTACCAATGGTAAAATAGATCAGGCCAACAAAGCTAAATCCTCAAAACCTAATAGCTTCGAGATCCTCGCCAATCTAGATACGCAAGACCCAGCTCAAGAAATGCAAAAGGTCAAAGACTTGATCCAAGAATTACCAGCGGGTCCTTCGCAACAACCAAAGGATTCTCAATCCAACAAAATGCTCAACATCTCTCAATCCGATCCGCAGGCAGGGGTTTCTCAAGAAATGAAAATGGATACCCCAGAATCAAGCTCCAAGACACTGAAGGAGACAGAGGAAGTCTTACCAGAGACCTAGATGATGGAAGAAGATCCTGAGAACATTGATATAGGAGAACTGGACATTCTTAGTCTGGAATTAGCATGCAAGACTGATAACTTTGACAAAATTCCAGACAGGCAAGTGGACAAACTGGTAGAGGTCTTAAAGAAAGCGCACAAGAAACACTCTCTAGGGGTTCAAATTGGTAGCCCATGGGATGGCAAGTTCATCACAAAAGACAGTAAGAAAAGGGGAAGAAAAACAACCTTAGAAAGGACCATCAAGATAGGCGAAGTGCTAGTGGAGTCAGGCCGATATGCGAAGCTGACCAAGTACTTTAACATCCATCCTAATCCTTCTCAATGAAGTTGATATCCTGGAATATAAGAGGGCTCAACAGCCCCAGGAAAGGAAGACTCTTAAAAAACATGCTTATGCAGGAAAAACCCAATATTCTTTTTGTGCAAGAAACCAAATGCAGTATGTCAATTTTGGAAAAGATAGCAGCAAAAGTTTGGCCCGGAGGGCAAGTCACAGCAGTTGATGCTCAAGGGGCCTCTGGGGGCTTAGCAATTCTTTGGGATGCAAGAGTAATACAGCTTAGTAACATACATGCAAACAAGAACTTTATTCAGGCAATCTTCCATTTAATTGGAACCAACACTCATGGTCATCTCACTAATGTTTACTTCCCACAGGATACAAATTTGAAAGCAGAGATTCTGGAACACCTCTCTACACTCAACTCTAACAGATACCACCCTCTTTGGATAGCAGGAGGAGACTTCAACATGATTGCAAGAATGGAGGAAAAGCAGGGTGGCAGAGACAATGGAATCAGAGATGGACACTTAAAGATTTCATCCAGTCAAACTGGCTAATAGATCTCCCATCAAATAATGGTCTATTCACTTGGACCAACAAAAGAGAAGGAGCACAACATATAGCCTCAAGGTTAGACCGTTTCTTAGTCTCGGATAATGCGCCTTACCTGGGAGGAGATCTTATAGCCTCCATACTGCCAATATCAGGATCAGATCACTGGCCTATCGCACTCCAATGGCATCGGCCAGGTAATAATACTAAACGCCCTTTCCGTTTTGAGACTTTCTGGCTAACTCATCCAGAATTTAATGAATTTGTTAGACAAACCTGGCTCAAATTCAATCCCACAGGGGGATCCAAAATGGCCATCTTCCAAAAAAAATTGAAATTCCTCAAAAGAGAAATCAAACATTGGAATCATACCACCTTTGGCAACATTTTCAAAGCTCAGGCCGTTCTTAATCAGGAAATGAAGCTAACTCAGCAAAGGATCATCAAGGAAGGACGATCTGAGGAACTAGCAAAACAGGAACAAGTTATCGAAGATCAACTTCTCAACAGAGCTCAACAGGAGGAGATTCTATGGAGACAGAAATCACGAATCAGATGGCTTAAGGATGGTGAAAAGAACACAAAGTTCTTTCACAAAACTACGGTGCAACGCAGAATGCACAATCTCATCTCCCATATTCAAAACGATCAAGGAGAAAGAATTGAGACGCATGAAGGCATTGAAGAGAATTTTCTCAGATACTTCAAGAAGGTCCACCAAGAACCCAGTACTGACAGACTTCCAGCAATAGAGAAAATACTACAGCAGATACCCAAATTGATAACCGAAGAGCATAATCTCCTTCTCCTCCAACCAATCCAGTTGCACGAAGTGGATAGCGCTGTCAAGCAATTAAAAGCAGGAAAAGCACCAGGCCCTGATGGATTTACCTCAGATTTCTTTCACCATTTCTGGGATCTCATTCAAATAGAAGTATGGCAACTGGTTGAAGAATCTCGTGCATTAAGATGGATGTACCCTGGGCTGAATGCCACATTTATGGCTCTTATCCCCAAGACAGAGGAAGCCAATACGCCTGATAAGTATCGACCGATAGCTCTTTGCAACATCATATACAAAATTGTTTCAAAAGTTATTGCTACTCGGCTGAAACCTCTGCTCCCTCTTATTATTTCGCCAGAGCAATCCGGTTATGTGGAAGGTCGTCAGATCACGGATGGAATTATTCTCACCCATGAAATAATTCACTCTCTGAAGCAAACTAAAAAGCCAGGTATGTTGTTAAAAATAGATCTATCCAAAGCTTTTGACAGTATCAGTTGGCAGTATATTCAAAAAATTCTTAATGCTTTTGGCTTCGATCCTTCATGGACCAGATGGATCCTCAGCCTTCTAACTTCTTCTTTCTTCTCTGTACTCATCAATGGCATCCCCTATGATACGTTTCGTCCTTCTAGAGGAATTAGGCAAGGGGATCCACTCTCACCATTCCTTTTTGTTATAATTGCCGAAGGATTGGGCCGCAATATTAAGTCTGCTATTGCCTCCCGCTGTCTTAAAGGTCTCTCTTTCAATAATTCCCCCTCCTTCTCCCATCAACAATTTGTGGACGACAATATGCTTTTTGGGCACCCATCAGTCCAAGAAGCTCACCTTTTCAAAGATATCATGTCTACTTTCTCGGATGCTTCTGGAGCCCTTATCAATCGGGTTAAATCCCAAATTTTCTTCTTTAACACTCCTGTGTCTACTCAAAGATCGATTGCCCGTATTTTAGGATTCACTATAGCCAGCCTCCCTTCCAAATATTTAGGCGCTCCCATGATAGCCTCGGCCCTCAAGCACTCCTCATGGAGAGACCTTCTAGAAAAACTCGAAGCCAAACTCTTCTTATGGACTCACAGATCTCTGAATATGGCCAGTAGAGTAGTTCTCATCAAAGCCATTCTCCAATCCATGCCTCTTTACCTCTTCTCCCTTTTGGCGGCGCCTAAATGGGTTCTCAAGGCTATAAAGAATCTACAGCGCAACTTTCTATGGGGCAGCTCGGGCCATAACCAGAAATGGGCTCTTGTTAAATGGGAAAAAGTATGTCTTCCTAAAAAAGCTGGGGGTATTGGGATAAGAGATCCTGAGCACAACAACAAAGTAATGGGCGCCAAATTATGGTGGCGATGGTTAGCTCATCCAAATACTCCCTGGGCCTCTCTATGGACAACAAAATATGCAAGCAACAGCCCTATTGAAGACATAATCCATATGTCGGAACTCAACACTGGATCTACAATTTGGAATTCAGCCATCCAACACAGGAACCTTATACAACAACACAGCTTCTGGGAAATCAAAAGCGGAGACTCAGCAAGATTTTGGGACGACTCTTGGCAGCAACTCCCAAAGATCAAGGATATTTTGCATGATCTCCCTCTACCACTGCAAAGAACCCATCCCCCAGTAACAGTCAATCAATTTTGGAGTTCATCAACCACCCAAAAATACAGGAAATGGAAAGAGACCGATCAAATCATAAGGGAGGAAGGATACGAGATAACCCAACAATCTCTCTCTGATGAACTAAAAAAGAGGCAAATTCCCATAGCAGCAGGAGCGGATATACTAATATGGGGATATGAAGAAAGAGGAACATTCACCACCAGGGAGGCTTATAATATCATTACTAAAGACAAGATCATAAAAGATAATTTATGGGACCAGATTTGGAGCTCCTCAATTTGGCCAAAGGTTTCCACCTTCTTATGGCTACTTTCTCATAACAGAATTCTCACATGGGATAACCTCCGAAAAAGAAATTTCTCAGGCCCATCTATTTGTCCAAACTGCAAACAAGAAGAAGAAACAACTACTCATCTATTGCAAACATGCCACTTGGGTAGGAAATTATGGGAAAAAGCCATCTTTCGGTGCCAAAAAGAAAGTCGGGTACAAGGAGATCTCAAAGCAACACTACGCAACTGGAAGCAGTCACCTTATCATAGCAGGCTTCTCAACTCGCTTTGGCAGCTCATACCGGGTCTCCTAATGTGGAACATCTGGAAGGAGAGGAACAGAAGACTCTTCAAAAACCAAACCCAGACACTGGAGCAGATATGGACTATATTGCATATAAACATCAAGGAATCTCTTTCCATCCAAGACTGGTCATCAGAAGACTTCCCAACGGATCACAAAGAAAAATTAATATGGGACAACTGGCAAATCACTCTAAACCACAAGCCTAACTCTCAAAACCAGCATCTCAACAGGCAAAAAAAGTTAACAAAATGGTCCCCTCCACCTCGCAATATGTATCAACTCAACTTTGATGGGGCCTCCAAAGGCAACCCCGGACAAACAGGCTATGGGGGGGGTATTCAAGGATCACTTAGGTACCCCTCATCTACTCTACTTAGGCTCCAAAGGATGGGATACAAACAATTCGGCGGAATTGGAAGGACTCTGGCAAGGACTCACTCTGGCTCAGGAACACAGATTCTTTCCCCTTATAATAGAAGGTGACTCTCAAATCATTATCAATATGGCCACAAAACTTCTACAAGGAGCTCCAATCCACAAGATAAGTAACAGTTGGAGAATGGCGCAAAGACTGGAACTAATAAGACACTTGCTTTCTCAATACCAGGCAACTTCCTTCAAGCACACAGTAAGAGAAGGAAACAAACTTGCGGACTTTTTAGCCAATATTGGAGCAGAATTGGAGATGGATACCTATTTAGGCTCCACACTCAGCATAGCTACTGAGGAACAACTCACTGAATTCAAAAATTTAGTAGAGAAAGACCAGCCTCATCATCAGGCAATTTACCCGGATGCGGGTGCTCCTCGTATGCATACCCAGTATGCATAGTGCCCTTGCGGCAGCTGGCTGCACACTCGTTCACATTTATGAATGCATATCACATAGCAGAAGTTAGATTTTGGGTTCTTGAGCGATGTGAAAATGGTTCAGTCCAACATTAATGGTTGTCAGTTGAGCGCAGGGGCATTTATGTCTCTTAGTTGGCCAGCCATGAGGACTCACAGCCTTAAAGCAACCCAGCTCCTCCCCCGCCTTGGGCATTTCCTGTCTCTGAGCACTGTCAAGTATGTTCGCAGGTTTCATTCCCCTGGCGTCCTCAGTTCGTGTCTCCCCTTCCTCAATACTCATCTGTTCGGCTCTCCCAGCCGTAGGCTAGTGATTGAAATGCCTCGGCGCAGAGGAATATCGCGCAGAGGGGGTTCTTCGACTCCCAGAGGTCGAGCCTTGCTCTCCCCTTCTCAGAATGTTATTCCCATCTCTTCTGCTTCTCCGTCTTCACCCCCCCCAATCCAACCCGCCAGATCCCGAACACCTCCTTTCAGTCCTCCCGTTTCACCTTCCGTAGTCGACTTAACAGGCCAGTGGTAACTATCACTGCTACCATTCTGATGGCGGAAGAGGCAGAACAGCAAGATGACCTGGCTATCTCCTCATCTACTCAATCTCCGGAGGAGAGTCTGGCTCAGGGAGAATTGGAAGGAGCGGCGCTCACTGCCGAAAACATGCAGGAGGACTCCCTTGTTGTCGAGGATACCACCCGTCAAAGGATTTCGACTCAGGAAGACGCTCTGGTTTGTGGTCCTGTACAGCATGATTTTGGAGTTCTTCATCTAGTAACTCCTACTGAGGGTGGAGCGGAAGGCACTGAAGAAGCAGGCTTTGTAACCTGGGTTGCCTCACCAAGCAAGCCTGCTGAGCAGGACACTTACCCTCAGACCCCGCATGATTAATTGCCTCCTTCACGCAGTCTGGTTTATCCGACTCCAAGGTCTAAGTTTTGATTTTAGAACCTCTGTTACTGTCTTTTTTTATAATCTGGTTATGCTGCAAGTTTCTCTTGGTTCATATCTCGACCTTATCAAGGTTTTTTGGAACTCTGGTGGCTGTCACCACTTTTTTGGAAAGTCTGCTGTGTGCATTTTCGCCGCAAAATCCTGATGATGTAATCGTTCTCTTAAGCGCAATTTTGTCTTGTAAGGAGAGGTTAACTAGAAGCAGCTCATATCATTATAGTAGAGGGATCTTCTATCCATGTACAGCTGCTCCTTTCTAGATTCTGTTTTATTCCCAATTTGGCAAAAAATCTCCAGATACTGTTGTCGAGGGTTGGTTCACACCCCCTCTGAGGTTGCAACCTCACTGTAAATACCTCTTTTTTTCTTATTAATAGAAATAGTCTTTATTTCAAATTTTATATATATATATATATAATATATAATTATATATATTCATATATTCTTATTCTACTCCCATGAGCATCTAGGTAACCATTTTAATTAATTGAATGTTCCACACATTTTTAATATAGTAACTCTTATTTTACTCCATAAGCATCTAAGTAACCATTTTAATTAATTGAATGTTCCACACTTTTTTAATATACTAACTTTGTATTATACTACCCTATAATTATTCTCATTGAGATTATTCTTCTATCAATTATTTTTATTTTTTACCTAAGAGGCGTGTATTAAGCAGCAACCTTACGTGTATTAAGCAGCAACCTTACCTATTACATTGTTAAAATTGTTAAATACAAGGTGAATATTTTATTTATTATTTACAAAAATGTACATGGTTTACACATATGTAAATATTAATATATATGTCTAACACATGGTTTCATATAGATTTTTAAAATTTTTAGATTTATCATAGTATTAAAATTTCTCAATACCAATTTTTATAAATTAAATGTTCAATGTTCCTCCCTTAATCAAATTGATGTTTGTAAATCCAAAAAACTAAAATACAAAAATACATAACAGCAAACAGCAAATGGCTAAATATACTCCCTCAAAAGTAATTTTCAAAAAATACATAAACCAAACCAAAAGTGGTGCTAGAACTAGCGATTTCTATGGCAAGTGTTTTTAAGCCACCTTTCATACCATGTCAAGGTAGCACAACTGATAAGCACAATTTAAGATAAAAGTAGAATTCAATATTATTCATAGGATGTGTATATAAATACGTTGCTCATTTACCACTAATTTCATATTTCCAACCTGTCTTTCGACACCTGTAGCTATTGGAATCCTTCCACATAACCTAAACATTAGGTGTCCAACAAAAATATTAAATTGAGATTAATTTTATATATAAAAATTTTAATGTTTTAACAATAGAATTATTCAAATACCACACTGAAATTCAAAAAATTCCTTTGTCGAATTTTGAATAAAATGGAATGGAATACGTATTTAAAAGAATAACAACTTCTATGCGTGCCCGGCGAGAATAACGAGATATTCATGGTTATTACCAATTTAGTTCAACCCCTGTTAGGACACTAACTCTAGGAAGTGGAAGACAAGTGACCTCACAAGAATCGAAGTCACTGCATAGAAGCGTATTGATTGCTGTGTATCTTGATACGCGTGAGATCACATTCAAACAGCCTGTTGCAGGTATCGGCGGCACATGGGCCATGCAGAGCCCGCAATTTTTTCGCCACACATATCTGAGGCATTCATGTAGGGACAAGTATGGAGTCCGATAATTTAATCCTCCAGCTAAAAGAAGGAAAGATTAAACCAGTCTTTATGATTCGTGCAGCTATTGTCTTCGCTATCCTCAGGCCATGGTTTGCAAGTTCCCCCCGCCCATTCGATTTCAACCGTCCATGAGGCAAGCCTCCTCTGCACGTTATGCCCTTGTTAATGCAGACAATAATATTGAAATTGCAAAACTCGGATCCCAACTGTATTGACAGTCGCTACGATGTACAGAAACCTATTCTTTATTAACTCGTAATATCCAATACAAACATGATAAATTTCAATACGTGGAGCAACACAGCATCTTTATATGGCCCTTTTTCCGCGTTCACGTTGGCCAATTCGTTGAAGCGTTGTATACGGCATTATTTTGTCATGTTTACGTTGGCCAAATTTGTGGTAGCCACAGCTGTGCACGTCGTTTATTTATAGCATTTACATTGGCCGAGGCTGAGTCTTATATTACTATGTTTTGCCTCTTTTTTTATTTGGTTTTGGGAGGGATTTGTGTTAATTGCATGTTTGAGCTATGCGCTTATCTTTAGTAAAGAAAAAGAAATTAAATAACACAAGATCACAATTTTTCCAAAATTTTACCATTATATAAAATTCTAAAACATAAAACCCCACAAAAATCTGAAACATTGATTGGTTTCATCACAGCACGTTCCAGATTGTGTATGGCATTCGTTCACCGTGTTCACTTTGTCCAATTTTCTGGACACCACACTCCTGATTGTGTATTGCAGTCTTTTACCGTGTTCAAGTTGGCTAATTTAGTGACATCCACACTCCAGATCGTGTATGGCACTACTTTCCAGTGTTCTCGATGGTCAATTCTGGCATCTACACACTCCAAATTCTGGCATCCACACACTCCAAATATTGTATGGCATTATTTTCCCTTCATGTTTGGCAATTTTGTTGGGAGTTGTGTGTAATTTTTTAGATTTTTTGGTGACGGAATCCAACAGAAAAATTTGAGATGAAATATTTGTAAATGTGTTAGAAAACCTGCACAGATGAATTTAGCTAGTAAAAGTTGAACACATAGCTTTGCAGAGCAAAAACACTAAAAGAAAATCGAAAGAACAAAAGAATGGTTCATTAGAAAATATGTTACACTGCTCATGATATAACATTACTGGGTGAAGATCCCAAGGTAATGCACCATAGTGGTGATCAATGAGAAGACTCAACACCTACGACAAGTTCCGGAGATAACTAGCCAGTTGCGGAGTGAAAGAATGAGCAAATGAGGGAGTAAATCATGTAGAGAACTAACGAGTTGCGAAGTTACAGAAGGAGCAAATCAAGGAGTAAATTATGCAAAAGCAATCTTGCATGTAGCTCTATGCTCTAACTAAGAGTCCACATGTAGGTGTGTAGTAGTTCAACATCCCCCCGAACACCACTTTGGAGAAAAATAGAAAATGGGCCTTGGAATCTATAAGACCAAAGGTCACCCAAAATACAATGCAACTTGTACTAAAATTGAGAAAAGAGGGAAAACCTCGTGGGAAAAACCCCCCGTCAAAATACAATGTAATCAAAAGAAAAGAAGAAGAAAAGACAGTTGCTAAGCAACTGTGTTCTTCACTCCAAGACGATCGCGCAGAGAGTGAAACTTCTGCTCAGTGAATGTCTTGGTGAAGATGTCTGCAGTTTGTTCTACTGAGAGACAGAACTGCAAATCAATGACCCGCTCATGTACTAAGTCTCTGATGTAGTGCATATGGATTTCTATGTGCTTCGTAGATTGCCGTTGTACTGGATCCCTACAAAATTTGAGAGTGCTCTGGTTGTCACACCAGATGACAATGGGCTGGTGGAACTGGACGCCCAACTCAGTGAAGAAGTGTTGTAGCCACAAAGCCTGAATGGTGATGTTGACTACTCCTCTGTACTCGGCCTCGGCTGAAGAGAGAGAAATAGCAGCCTGCTTCTTGCTCGACCAACAGATAGGGCAGGATCCTGGACTGAGTGAATATCCAGAGGTGGACTTGTGATCAATGCTATCTCCTGCCCAATCAGAATCTGTGAAGCCAAGGAGATTCACTGCAGTACCTGCTGCATAGTGAATCCCGAAGGTGATGGTGCCCTGCACATATCGGAGGATGCGCTTGGCAGCATTCCAGTGTAGCTCATGCGGCTCCTGCATGTATCTGGAAACTACCCCTACTGCATATGAGAGATCTAGTCTAGAGTGGGTGAGGTACAATAAGCTCCCCACTAGCTGTCGGTAGAGAATGCTATCAACTAATGGAGTGTCACCTCCATCCTCAAGGCAGACCCCATACATATAAGGAGTCAGTGCTGGCTTGCAGTTAGTCATGAGAAATCTCTCGAGAAGATCCCATGCATACTTAGCCTGAGAGAGTTTTATGCCTGTGACATCTTGGTTAATCTCAAGACCAAGAAGGAAGTGTAATGGACCCATGTCCGTCATCAAGAACCTATCATGCAAGGCCCTCTTAACTGTAGCAATGGCTGAAGCCGAGCTGCCGGTGATTAGGAGATCATCCACATACAAAACTAAGATAAAAAGAGAATCATGTGTCCGGAGCATGTAAACTTTCGGATCAGACTTACATATTTAAAATTTTGTGATAAGAGAAAAGAATCCATCTTTGCATACCAATCCCTCGAGGCCTTCTTAAGGCCGTAGAGAGATTTCTTCAGTCTACAGACCAAAGATGAATCCTGAATGAAACCATGTGACTGCTCCATGTAAATCTCCTCTAATAGGTCTCCATGAAGAAAGGCATTCTTCACATCCCTCTGATGTACTTCCCATCCCTGGCCAGCCGCAATGGCAAGTGTAAGGCGTATGGAATCCATCTTTGCTACTAGAGCAAAGGTCTCATCATAATCAATGCCATGCACTTGTTGGAAGCCTTTAGCTACTAGTCTTGCTTTCCGTCTGGTGATCTACCCATTTGCAGCACTCTAGGTCATGTAGACCCATTTGCATCGGATAAGTTTCCTTCCTGAAGGAAGGAGGACAAGATCCCAAGTCTGGTTCTCAAGGAGGGAGTTATATTCCTTCTCCATGGTGGACTCCCAAGATGGATGCCCAGCAGCCTCAGCATAAGACTATGGATAGAAGACTAAACCAAATGACAATGCCAGGATGGCGATGGTTCAG
>APFE031346378.1:2372-25695 GCA_000404065.3 Pinus taeda
GTAAGCGTCTGACAGATATCGGAAGGTATCTGTCAGACACGTAAGGCCTTCCGATATTGATATAGGTCGTGGATCTGAGGGTGGGCGATCGGACGGTCGTCGGGCGCCCAACTTGTGCGAACGGTAGCGGCTCCTTCGGTTAACGTGCAGACGTCGGGATTGCCTGAAATGATCCTCCGCCGTAGATCTGGATCCGGCGTGATCTGACGGTCATCGGGCAGGCAACCTGCACGGACAATAGGGACCAGCAGGCGGGCAATAAACAATAATTTTCCTCTGCAGACATGGACGGCGGGACCCTCCGGGCGATGAATGTTCCTTTTGATGAATTTTTAATGGTTTTTCTCACCAAAATATTACTATCCGCCAACATTAGAAATACAAGCCATTCAAGGGTTTTTATAAAGTTTCGGGCGCAAGCTTTTATGAAGGCGGAAACTATAGGAAAAGGGGTTTTAAACAGGTTTTATGAGATATATAGGGAAAATAACCCCCCGACCTTAGGATAAGGCGGGGGGAGGATGATTTTATAATGATTTCCACCCTTTGGTGATTTTCATGGGTTTTTCAAAGGTTTTTTCAAGTTTTTTGAAGGTTTTTCAAGGCAAAATGACACTTTGGGTAGGGAAACTGGTTTGAGGTGGAGCAAAAGGTGAGTCATGGGTTCTTGCCCTTGACCAGGTGTCAAATCAAGTCCCAGGGAGAGAATATTATGGCTATAGTGCCAGGGAGGGGATATTTATGCATTGTGGGGTTTATACACCATGGTGTTTATAATACTAGGGATAAAGGGGTATAGGGAGCTAAGTAGTAGAGTTAGTTGTTAATATGGAGGGAACATATGAGTGAGGGCTATTTCAACCAAGTTTTCTTTGAAAATAACTTGAAATCAGGAGTAGTTCAAAATGAAAAGATTTTTGCACAAGAAATGTGGCTTCTTAAAGCTATAAGAATGTAAAACATTTGAATTTCTTTGCTTTGTGCAACTTGGGGAAAGGGTGTTAGTGATGAGTAACATACAGATGAAAACAGGGGAGTTAGTCAAGCTCCAGTGTGTTGCTCTTCCTGTAGATGTTTCAGCAACTTTGATTTTGAAAGAGACACTATTTCTGCAACCCCATCTACCTACCCAACTATTTCTCCTAGCATTTTTTGTTCCTTCTTGGAGGGTGCACTTGGACTTGCAAACCCCTTGAATGCCTTTTTCTTTTTATTGGCTTTTTCTCTCATTCTCTATCTAATACAACCCTTATTCCTTCCAAGGTCCCAGATTAAGCAGTTGGGAACCTTAGTTTCTCTACCTAGCTACTGATCTGCCAAGATTAAACAGTTTGGACAGATTTCATTCTCTATTCTACAACATGGAAATTGAAAACATGGCATGATCCAGATTAGACTGTTGGACCACCCATCAAAATTGAGTTCTTATCAAAACTGATACAGACATTGCCTTTTTGGGAAAATATGGGATCTTTGCATTAATCAAAGCAGAGCATATTTGGATCTTTGATATCCAATCATGAAATATGAAACCTATTGGTATAGGTATCCAACAGCACCTACGACCAACACCTTATCCATATTTTGAACTCCAAGTGCTTCTTGAAATAAAACCCCATGAATTATTCAACCTGTTTTTTCCATTCCTAAATTTTCAACATGTGCTTCACTATATCCATTACATAAGGACACCTAGTGTAATGCTTATCCTTAAAATGTTTTTTTAACTATTGCTTCCAATTATTCCGAAAACTAGTAAAATTCGTCATAATGCATTATGCCTTTATTATCTCGTTTGAACATCACTTCACTATCAAGTAAACACCAAACCACCATACTTTATTTATCACTTGCACTAGAGGATAAAGTTTAGAACAAACATCCCCGGCTGTGGGTGAATATTAAAGAAATTAATACGGGGGCGGCCTTCCCACTCAGCAAGTGGCAGCCCAGATCCGCTAGCTGTAAGGGAGATCTACGGGCCTGCCACCCCCATCCTGTTAAATTGAATGCAGGACTTTACTCCGCCCTACAATTTGTCGTCGACCGCATTATAGTCTTCCCGTGATTCGCCTCTCTGGTGTTCAGCTTGCAGTCTGCTTACGTTGGAATGTCCATTGCTTGGGGCGTCGCTCTGAGGCTTATTAAGAACCAGCCTCCGCTGGTTATGCATCCTTTGAGGTTTGTTCATTGCGCCGTCTGGCTGTGGATGCTAGGTTTCTTCGATTTGCTGCTGGTGCTCGGGCTTTGGCAGCAGACTCTAAGGTTTAGACCTCGGCCCTTAGCACAGAAGGCCTTGGTCTTTTCCTTTGGGCGCCCTGGCTCTCCCGTCTGCAAGCACCAGCTTTCATGTGCTCTCACTGCGCCCCTCGGCGCTCCTGGTGACATTTCGGGTCGGCTCTTTGTGTTAATTCTCACCCCGCCCCTCTGTGTTCCTTCTGATTCCTATCTGTTGCCCTACGTGCTTCTGTCAGCCATTAAGCCTTTTCGCAAGGTTAATTGGCTCTCTGCGACTTTTGGTGGGCAGAGAACTAGTTCTTTGTGCAACCCCTATTTCAGTGTCACTCCAGAATGCCGCATGAACGGCTCTGCCTTATTAGCCGCAGGGGCGGGTCTCGGGGAGGCTCCAGAGGAAGAGCTACCCCTCAGCACTCCTCTCCCTCCACGGATTCCCCCTCCAAAGAAGTTAACTCCCATGGGGCAAGGCGCGGCCGGGGTAGAGGAAGAGGTCGAGGCCGTGTAGTTGCGTGTTCGCACAGCTCTCATCCCTCAACCCGTTTTCGGTTCCCCTGCTCCTTGGACAATGCTACCTATTTTGTGTCTGTTCAGATTGAGAAGTGCGAAAACGCAGCTCCTCCAGAAGTCCCTGCGGAGGCTAGGCCACCTTCTCCTGTTCACTGTCAAAGAATTCAGCCTGTGGAGGCCTCGGGTGCGGTGGCGGGTCAAAGCGAGCCGGCTAAAGATGACGCTCCTTACACAGATTCGAGCGCGTCAGATCAGTATGGTTGCAGAATTGTTGAGGAGCAACCATCCACCTCCGTGGATGTTTGAGCTTACCTCCACGTCGTTTTGGGGGTCGTTTCTGCGGTTCGTTTCGGCGACTCCAATGCACAGCGTTTGTCGTGGGACAGTTTTTGATCTATTTAGGTCTGTTCAGGTCAGATCCGGTCTTCATCTTCGTCTATGTTTGCTGCTCTATCTATGTTGGTATAATTCTCCGGAAAAATCCTGGGATAGTGGGTCTTGGTATTTGTCAAATGGTCTGGCGTACAGTGGGTTCCGGATTGTATCCATTTGTCAGTCTTTGAGTCTTGGTTTGTGTCAATTGTCTATCCAACATCTATTGAACAAGTAAGTTTTCAAAGGAAGTTTCACCTTCCAGTTCTATAGTCCTGCTGTACCCATCTCAGTATGGTGAATTTTGAGGCCAGCCTCAATGTAATCTTTTTGTAAACGTTTTTGTATAATAATAGAAGTAGCCTAAATTACAAAAAAAAAAAAAAAAGTTTAGAACAAACATAAATAAACTAGACATAACCCCAACTCTAGCCAAACAATCCCACACCCATGTTCTTTACTATTGGATAAGGAACTTGAATTTAGAAGACGATTAATAATACAATTTTCATCCTATTTCCAAATCAAATAAACCCACATGCATCACCCATTAGGTGGATTCCTCTATCATAACATTCTTGATTATGTACACCAAAGTCATCAAGAAAAAAAATAATACTAATATATTAAATTAGTATTAAATAAACTTTACATAACTGAAAATAAATATTCAAATGGGAAGAAAATTAGATAACTAACGCAGTTTATTCCCCACATACCCATATTAGCCTTAACTTAATTTCTTTAATATCTCTTATTGACATACTAGTCTTATTCATGTACTAATTTTGTTATACAAGAATATATATAAATCAATCTTTTCAAATTCTTAGACATAAGTAAAAATTAAATCCTTAAACTAACTTAAAGTGACTAACTTAAAGCGAGGTTCATACACTAGACCAAATCTTAAAACTAGCACAAGAACATTAAAAATATTATTGTCATTGATATAGCCGAAGGCTTCATTTGTATTTACCATTGATAAATATGTAACAATATATATAATAATACAAAAAAAACTATTGCATTAAAAATATTATTATTATCAATTATTAATTAATTAATTATTATTATTATTATTATTATTAATTATTAAAAATATTAATTATATTATCAATTATTAAATTTAATCATCGATAATAATTATTCTATATAATAAATTATTATTTAATATTATAAACCCAAGGGATAATAATATCAATCCCTAGGGTATATTAATCTAAGATTCATATTCCTAGGGTATAATATTATTTATAGGTTTATAATGTTAATCCTTTAGGTTCAATATAAATCACGGTCATATAAGTGTTTATATACCTTGGATTTATAAAACTGGTCCCTTGGGTTTAATAATATTAGTCCCTTGGGTTTGTAATATCAATCCCTTCCGTTTACACTAAAACCCCAAGGGATTATAAACCCAAGGCAATAATATAAACCCAAGAGAATAATAAACTTATTTGATGAATAATAAAACCCCAAGGGATTAATATTATAAACCCAAGGTATATAATCCTCAATGTAAATATTATAAACCCTAAAGTAAGCATGGTTGACCATGGATTATTTTCATATCAAGACAATATTTGTCACAATGCGACACTGGCCTATAGTTGACCATGGTTTATTTTCATTTTCAGACAATGTTTGTCACAATTTGACCATGATCGACCATGGTTGATTTTCATATTGACTGTGATTAAACATGCTTGACCATGGTTGACTGTGGTTGATTTTCATATTCAGATAATATTTTTTACAATTCAATGTTGGAACCATTCTTGACCATTGTTGAAAACTTATATTAATAAATCCAAGTGTTTGATATTATAATTCCAAGAGAATAATAAACCCAAGGTATTAATACTAAAACCACAAGGGAGTTTGAAGCCAAGGGAATAATATTAAACCCAAGGGATTAATATTATAAACCCAAGGTATATAAACCCCAAGATAAATATTATAAACCCTAAAATAAACATGGTTGACCATGGATGATTTTCATATTGAGACAATCAATGTCACAATGCAACATGGAACATGCTTAAGCATGATTCATTTTCATATAGAGACAATATTTTTCACAATGTGACATTCAACCATAGTTGACCATCATTCATTTTCATATTGAGGCAATGTTTTTCACATTGCAACATCAGATCAGATTGACCACGATTGACTTTACATAACATGTTTGACCATGATTGTTGTTATAAATCCAAGTGATTAATAAAATCAAGGGATTAATACTAAAAGCCCAAGGGATTTTAAACGTAAGGAAATAATATTAAACCCTAGGAATATAGACCCTTACATTAATAAACCCAAGGGATTAATACTAAAACCCCAATAGATTATGAACCCATGGGAATAATATTAAACCTAAGGGGTTAATGTTATAAACCCAAGGTATATAAACCCTAAAATAAATATTATAAGCCCGAAAATAAACAATTTTGACCATAGTTGACCATGCTTGATTTTCATAGAGACAATCATTGTCACAATGCGACATTGTAGCATGGTTGACCATGTTTTATTTTCATATCGAGACAATATTTGTCACAATGTGACATTGGACCATGGTTGACCAAGGTCATTTTTCATATTGAGACAATCTTTATCACAATGTGACGTTGGACCTTGGTTGACCATGATTGACCCCAAAATAAACATAGTTTGATCGTGGTTGTTTTTATTTATTGAGACAATAAATGTCACAATGCAACATTGGAAAATGTTTGACCATGCTTGAGCATAATTGATTTTCACATCGAGACATTTTTTGTCGCAATGTGACGTTGGACCATCGTTGACAATGTTTGATTTTCGTATTGAGACAATGTCTATTACAATGTGACCATGATTAACCATGACTGATTTTACAAAACTTGGTTGACCATGGTTGAACATCACTGATATTATAAACCCAAGTGATTAATAAACCCAAGGGATTAATACTAATAAACCAATGGATTATGAACCCAAGGAAATAATATTAAACCCAATTGAATAATATTAAACCTTAGGAATTTAGACCCTTAAACTAATAAAGCCAATGGATTAGTACTAAAACCCCAATGGATTATGAACCCATAGGAATAATATTAAACCCAAGGGATTAATATTATAAACCCAAGGTATATAAACCCTAAAATAAATATTATAAACCCTAAAACAAATGTTGACCATAGTTGACCATGATTGATTTTCATGGAGACAAAACTTGTCACGATGTGACGTTGGACCATGGTTGACTGTGATTTATTTTCAGATTAATACAATCTTTGTCACAATGTGACATTGGACCATTGTTGATGAAGTCTGATTTTCATATCGAGACAATCTTTGTCAGAATGTGATGTTGCACCATGGTTGACCATGATTGACCCTAAATAAACATGGTTAATAGTGGTTTTTTTTTATATTGAGACAATCGATGTCACAATACAACACTAGACCATGTTTGGACGTGCTTGAGCATCATTGCTTCTCATATCGAGACAATATTTGTCACAATTTGTCATTGATCTGTGACTGACCATGGTTGGTTTTCATATTGAGATAATGTTTGTCACAATGCAATGCCACACCATGGTTGACCATGATTGATTTTACAAAACATGGTTGACCATAGTTGACCATGACTAATATTATAAACCCAAGTGATTAATAAACCTAAGGGATTAATAATAAAAATCCAAGGGATTATAAACCCAACGAAATACCCAAGGTAATAATATTAAACCTAAGACAATATGGACCCATACATTAATAAACCTAAGGAAATAATCAACCCAAGGGATTAATACTAAAACTCCAATTGATTAAACCCTAAAATAAATAATGTTGAGCATAGTTGACCAAGGTTAATTTCCATAGAGAATATACTTTTCACAATGTGACGTTGGACCATGGTTGAGTGTGATTGATTTTCATACCAAGATAATCTTTGTCACAATGTGATGATGGACCATGGTTGACCAAGGTTGATTTTCATATTGAGATAATCTTTGTCAAAACGCGACGTTGCACCATGGTTGAGCATGATTGACCCTAAAATAAACATGGTTGATCGTGGTTTTTTTCATATTGAGACAATGTTTCTCATAATGTGACCATGATTGACCATGTTTGATTTTATATTCACCGTGATTAACCATGGTTGACCATGAGTGACCACAACTGACTTTGGTTGACCATGTTTGATTTTCATATTGAAACAATATTTGTCACAATGCGACATGCGACCATGTTTGACCATGGTTGAGACCTTAGATTAATAAATCCAAGTGTTTTATATTATAAACAGATACGAATAATAAGCCCAAGATATTAATACTAAAACCCCAAGGGATTATGCACCCAAGGGAACAATATTAAACACAAAGGATTAAAATTATAAACCCAAGGTATATAAACCCTAAAATAAACATGGTTGACCATGGTTGGAAATGGTTGATTTTCATATCGAGACAATCAATGTCACAATGCAATGTTGGACCATCCTTGACTATGCTTAAGCATGATCGATTTTATGAGACAATCTTTGTCACAACACAGAATTAAAGCATGGTTGACCATGGATGCTTTTCATATTGAGAAAATGCTTGTCACAATGCAATGTTGGAGCATGGTTGACCATGATTGATTCTACAAAACATAGTTGACCATGATTGTTATCTGGTATCAACATCAAGCCTAGTATATTTACCTCTATTGATATATTGCATCTTGTAAATACTAATGTCCAATCCTTTCTGACAATGGATTTTTTTTATCCTATAGGCTTGTTTGTTGCAAACAGTGTTGTATCGTGTTAATTAAGGACACAAAAGGAAATATAGAAAGAGATCACAAAATTCACATATGACAAAAAATGTAATGGATTCTACTTGAATAATTAATAGTGTTGTTTAAATTGTGGAGTGTGGATAATGGTTTCTAGAAAGTACAAGTTGTGATGTTGGGATGGATATTAACCACTGATCTCCTTAATGGGAAATTTGGTCCAAACCACTCTTAGTAGCACTTATTACGGTGACATTCATGCAATTTATATGGTCGGGATTTCGTGGATCTTAGAGATGAATTCTCTAGACCGTGGATATCTTCTCATTGTTTTTTTTTTGTAAACTTGGTAGTAATTTCACTATTTATATTAACTGGCCAAAATCAGGTTTTTCCATTTGTTCCAGGTGGCCTCAAGCTGCCTCTAGGAATGCAAGTTGGCTACTTGTCAGCGTTAAAAGCTATCCAAAATTTATATAAGTCTTTCTCTATCAACCGAAAAACATTGTCTACTTTATCTATAATACAAATCAACTTTGAAAAATAAAAGTTAATCATCATGAAACATAAAAAATTTTTTATCTGGATCACTGTTTTAGTCTTCCTCCGAGGAAATCACAGGGGTTGGGGCATTAGCAATAGAACCTGGCATCTCACTTCTCTTTATATCCTGTGGAGTTTATTCAATCCTTCCTAGTGCCAAGTTATTTCGTTATGTTTGTATCTAGATTGCTGCTATCTCCCTGAGTAGCTTTGCTCTGATGGGATATTTCTCTTTGGTGTCCTCCTGTGCCTCCTGACCTTTGTTTTATGTCTTTCCTTTGTTGAGAGTCATGTCCTAGACCACTACATTCTTCGTGACCCAATATTGCTAGATCGTTTGTCTGAAGAGGCTGTGTCGGCTTCAGGTGTTTCCCGGGTCTTGAACCATGTCTTCCCATTCTTCCATGGAAATGTCTTGGTTGGTAATACTGTCATTTAATTCTTGCTCCTAACCCTCTATTTGGACTCTGACCATGGGTGGGTTCCCTGCCATGTCCGCATCAATGAGGGCCTTCATATGCTCCCATCCTGTCTTTCTCCCTCTCTTGTGTTGTTCTTCGTTGGAGGTTCCCACCCCCAAAATTGTCTTTTTACCTGTACCTCTATTGCCCTTCTTAGTAATTTCTTTTCCATCTCTTCCCATTTTGTTGTTGTAGTGGTTTCCATTTCCTTCTCCCTATTCCCTTTCCTCTGTTTTCTTGCTTGCCTTCACACTGTACTGGATACAGATTATGCTTAAACCATCTACGACAGTCGGCACTGTTGTTTTCCCTGGTTTGTGTCATCATCCTATGTACACCACCTTTCTTTGATCCTACTCTCGGTCCCACCTTCTGCATGTAACTAACCTCTATCTCTCTACCCTTTTTTTTTACCTCCCTCTCCCTTCTGCCTTTCAATGTACCTAACACCTGTCCATCGAATTTACTTGTCGCCATTTTCCTCATTCATTCAACATAATGATTGCCCTCCGTCCCTTCCCACTCTGGCTCTCATTAACTCATGCATGCCTACGACTGCTCTAGCCATGATCCCTTCTCCATTATCCTGCCACTTGCTGGCATCATTCTGCCTGCTCACCCGCTAGCTCCTAGGCCTTCCTCTCCATCTTCCCTTCTTCATTTTACCTACCTCCTCTCGGGGCTTGCTCCCTCTTTGCCGTATCCTTCCACCTTCCCTACCCGTTGTCCATTTCCTACACATCCGAAGAGATATTTGTACTTGCGCTCGTGTGGATGATGTCTGTCATCTCCACTTCCCATCGTTGTTGGACCACCTCCTCTTCTCTGCCACACCCTCATCGGGGGTTCTCCTTGTGCTCCTTGCCTTTTCCTAGTATTTCTACTAGTTTCTTCATTTCCTCCTTTCGCAATAACTCTTATGCTTTTATATCTAGGTTTCTACCTACCTGGCTGCATCCCCATTTTGCAAGAGTTTCCATTGCCACGTTGCCCATCCTTCGGACATGTGTTGGGATAATGTATCCTATCTATCAAATTAGATTGCTGATCTCTTGGACTAGCCATGCATTCCTCGAGCTTTGGCTCATTCTTTCCCACTGGATTCCTTGATGTAGCTTCTTCACCATTTCTATCGCAATTTTCGAGTCTCCTTCTACCTACAGTCTTGGGAATTGTTTTGTTATCGCAATTTCTAGTCCTCTCTTTAGAGCATGAATCTCTACTTAATCTTTGGTCAGATTGTTGTAGTCCATGGTGTAAACCCTGAGCATTTTCCCTTTGTCATGTCTAAATAATCCTCCTGTCCCTGCTGCACCAGGGTTCGGTTTGCAGCTCCATCGAAATTAAGTTTGATAAATTCTTTATGAGGCCATTTATAGTAATTTTCATACTCTCCATTGGGGTTATGGTTCTTGCACGAGGATGCATTTAGCATACTAGGTTTCAAGTTCAAGCCTTTCATTATTCTTTCTTCCTATGGATTTCTTTTCCAATCTTCCTCATACCATTTCTCTACTAGTATTATCTCTCTTATGTTCTACATTATCTGATTCCATTTTTCTACTTCAGTTCTTCTTTCTTCTTTGAAGATCAAGTTATTTCTTTCCTTCAATATTTCCCATAGGATAAACCCTCACAAAATTCTCCAAACTCAGTTCTGGACTTCTTTTTGGTAATTCTTTTTCTGCCAATTTCTATTGTTGTCTTCATGTTGTTTGGATTCCTATCACTAAATCTGAAGAGTTGATTATGTTGTTTCCACAGGTTATCACTGTATCTGCATGTATTGGTCATGCTCTCCATTGTTTGTTCTTATTCTTTACATAATTTTCATATCGAGGGTCCTTGCAACCCTTTTTTTGTAGTTGATCCCATGTAAGTGCACGCCCATGGCATAGGATCCACATGAAGAAGGCAAACTTCGCCCATGTCTTTTCTTGCCATATGCTTTCCCAAATATTTGTCTCTTGATGCCTGAGATGTTATGCTTGTAGTTGATAACCCTCTTTAATTGTGAACATCCCTTTAATCATGTAACCCCATCAAATTATGTCTAGCCCTTCTGCTTTTTCTATTTTCCAGGTTGCCATTTCATTTTCATATAACTTCCGCTAGGGTGTTTCTAGTGCATCTGGCTAGTCTTGTTTTTGTTTCCACTTTCTATAGTATTGTCCAGGTTTCATGCTCTAGAAATTTTTAACTATTTTTTCCCCACGGATGATGGTATATTGGTGGACTTCTTCAAGCTCAAGCTTACTGTTTAGTTTTTCTCTATGTTGCCATGCTTCTTCCCAGAAATTGGCTTTGTTACCTCCCTGATTTCCCAGAAATTGTTGCTGATCAGATCTCTCTTATCTGAAGCTATGTTCCATACTGCTAAACCTTTCTTGTTGTCTTGGAGTCTCAATTTTTCTTCTGTTGATCTAGACGTGTCATACTTCCTCTCCTATAATTGTTTCCATAGGTCTACCCCTCCCTAGATCCATCTCCACCATAACTTTTCCCCCATGACCTGATTTAGTATATAGGGATCTCGGAGTCCTAGTCCTCCTTCTTTTAAGGGTTTTCTGAGCCCGTTCCATGATAGAAGAGCTCATTTTTTTTTCTGTTTTAGGCCATTTCCATAAAAACTTTTTGAAGATGTCTATCCCCTTTTGGAATACTATTTTAGGAGTCACTTGACTGGTGAGTTGGTAGATTAAGATAGATTGTAATACTAATCTCAGTAGTATTACGCAACTTGGCATATTCATTGCCCTCAATGTCGAGTTCTACATATTTCTTTGGATTTTTCCCAACAGGGGTTTCTATTTTGCCACTATGTTTTTTTGATCATTTAACTGGACTCCCAAGTATTTTGAGGGGAAATTTTCTATTCGGAATCCCATTACTCTTGCTAAGAATGCTTATGAGGGTGTTGTTCTATTGAAGAAAAATATGTTAGACTTCTCTTTGTTTATCTCCGTCCCTGAATCTCTACTGAAGTCTATGAGAATTTCCATTATTTTCCTGGCTTCCTTGAGCGATGCATGTCCATACATCATTATGTCATCTACAAATTGCTGGTGAGTTAACGGTAGATCATTTCCCCATAGTTTGAGGCCAGTGTACTATTCACTTCGAACTTTCTCCTTTATGTACTTTTCGAGGCCTTCCGCTTCTAGGATGAAAAAAAAAGGGGAAAGCGGGTCACCTTGTCTGAGCCCTCTGGTTGCGTTAAACGCCTATGTGGGTGATCCGTTGAGTAGAATTTACAGAACTAGAGTTGATACCATCAACATTATCTAGCTTATCAATTTTTCATCAAAGCCGAATGCCTTCAATATTCCTTGTAAATAATCCCAATTCAGTAGATCATAGGCTTTTGCCAAATACACTTTAACTAGAATTCCTTTTATTTTGTTTGTTTTCAATGAATGAATTTCCTTTTGTGCCACCACTATGCCATATGTTATTTGTCTTCCTTTGACAAACCATATTTGTTCCTAAGATATCAACCTAGGTAGGATAGGTTTTAAATGATTAACCATAATTGTAGCCATGATTTTGTATATGACATTACAAAAAGATATTGGAATTTAAGGTCGGGTGAATTCTTTTGGTGCTCCTGGACTCCTCAAGTAATTTCCCTATGTCTTTGCCCACGAATGGCCATGTCACCTGGAAGAATTCAATTCTGAACCCATCTATCCCCTGTGCTTTGTTTCTCGCCATATTCCTAAGGACTTCTTATACCTCTATTCTGTAGGTTTTAACCCCATACAAAAATTACCTGCATGCGAATTCTAAAACATAGAAAATAAACAATGCGAGACCATAACACATAAAACACATTTTCATAGAGATTTCCCCCTGGATCCCAAAACCAAGACTACCAGCTTGATTTTTCATTATTTTCATTTCAATGTTAAAATACATATTTATACATGGCAAAGCATCCAATACCATGGACCAAAAACCATCATGTCCAAAACCATGTGTGAAAATCATGCACAAAACCATAGGTAGGTTTGCCCAACATAACATAGGGTCCAAATCCAAAATTTTCGAGGGCTCTGCCTCAAACCCCATAGAGTAGGGTTACCTACACCCCTCAAAACCCCTGTAACTCCCCCCGCTATGCAATCAGCGCAATGAAGGGGGGGCTCCGCCCCCCTCCTAACCCCCCGATTAACTACGTGGACTAGTCGTGGAAAGAATATAACACAACCCAACATGTTTTAGATATTTCTCTTAGTAGGGCCATGTTCTGATCTCTACTCACCAGGTTGGGGATGTGTTTTAAGATTTTGTTTATATTCTCCTCCCTTCTTATGTTTGGTTCCATTAGTAGCCCTTTCAAGTGTTGCACTAATAGTTTCTCCATGTATTCCTTTTGAGGAAGATGATTGCCGTGTTGATCAGCTAGGGAGAAAATCTTGTTCTGCTGCCTATGACAAATCATTGCTTTGCGAAAAAATCTTTTGTTTCTTTCTCCTTCCTTTAACCATTGAATTCTGGATTTATCTTTCCATATAGTTCTTCTTGTTGTCTCCTTTCCTCAATTTTATTAATCAGCCCTTCCTCCTCTGCTAGCCCTTCACTTCTGCTTTCGTTGATTATTTGTTATTGTACTTCCTTCATCCTTGCTTGGATTAACTCTTGTTCCTTCTGTATGTTTCCGAATTCATCCTTATTCCATTTCTTTATTTTGCCTTTTAGATCTTTAAGTCTGAGTTGAAAAGTGTGCATCGGGTTTCTCCCTACCATCTCGCTCTCATTCCACCACTCCTTCATTTTATCTATGAGGGTCAGTTCTCTTAGCCAAAATGCCAAAAACCTAAAAGGTGTGTTTCGGATCCTTGTTTCATTTCTACTTCAACTTTAATAGGCCAGTTGTCCGACCCTAGACATGGTAGAATTGTTGCTTCGTAGTACACATCTTTGCTAAAGAAGTGTTTTGTGGCCAAGAATCTGTCCAATCGAGAGGCTATTTGTCTACTCTCTCCCCTTCTATTATTCCACATATATTTTCCATTTGTTGTTGGGATGTCCACCAATTTTAGTTCTTCTTGTAAATATCTGAATTTCTCCATTTCTGGCTTTTCTCTTCACAGTCCTCCTTTTTTCTACTCTACTGTTGTTATTAAGTTGAAGTCCCCTACTACCAACCAAAATTTTTCTTTGTGTAGCTGGCTAAACCTCTTTATTTTATGGAGGAAAATTTCCTTTTCCATTGGAATGTGAGGGTCATATATTGCAGAGACTAGGAACCATTCTCTATTTCCTATCAGGGGAAACCGCCCCATGAGGATTCTCTTCATACCTATCTAGTAGTCCACTATGATCTCCGCTAGGTTCCACAATATTGCTATTTCGCTTGTGCTACCTCTCGCATATATGGTTATTCATTCATACCTTGGTTTTATTTTACTTAATATATTTTCCATTTTCCCTTGTGTAATCTCAGTTTTTTGTAGCAGCATGAGTTGAGGTTTTTATTTTCTTAGTATCTTAGTTAAATGTCTCTATTTGCCTCTACTATTGAGGCCTCTTATGTTACAAGATGTAATTATCATTGGAATACTTTATTTATTTGTTGGTATACTACTAATAATGGTACCACCCTGTGTGTGTTCACCAACATTTATCCCATAATCTATATAGATTCTTGTGAGTTCCTTGAGCCTCTTTGGTTTCATCCTTTCATTTTATTTGAGTATTCTTGAGAGTTGTCCTAATGCCTCCCCATTTGTTCTGCCATCTCCACCTATCCCTGTCCTTGTTTAGCTTGATACTGTAGGAATGTTACTTTGTATAGTCTTTTTTGGTCTTCTGGTATAAATATTTCATCTAGGTGTCTCTATTCACTCAATAGTTTCTTTAGCACCTCTTCTTCCATGCTTAATTCCTCTCCCTTGCTTGGGTCGATTTCCATTGTGGTGTTTTCCATCTTCTCCCTGTCTCCGTTATCCTCTTTCTTTTCCAACTCTCTTTGGGCTTTCCTCTTGGGGTTTGGCTTGCCTTGACTCGAACTGCTCTCCTTTCCTTTTTCCTGATAGTCCATAGTTTGGGCCTCGTTTTCTTGTTCTACTTCTCCCTGCAGCACTTCAAAGTTATTTGTTCTGGTCGACTGAGCTTGATATTCTCTTTTCCCTACATTGGGGCTTTCTTTTGCTTGTCTTCTCTTGATTTTCACTTCTTGAAACCCTTCCTTATCTTCTTGATGTTTCCTCTGTTGTTTGTTCATGTTCTCTCCCTCCTCTAGGTTCATTGGACACTCCTTAAATAGGTGACCATAATCATGACATCTACGACATCTGAATGGGATCTATTCGTAGTCTAGGGTTTGCTGCCATACCTCTTCATGATATTCTAGTTCCACTAAGTCTGATATAGGTTCAGTTATGTTCATGTATATGCATATTCTCGCGTATCAAGTGTACCTTCCTTTTTTGGTCATTTATGTTATTTTGACCAATCTGCCTATTGTATTACCAATGCCCTCTACTATTTATGCATCCCACAAATCCATTAGGAGACCGAATAATTTGACCCAAACCGGGGCTACCAGAATTTTTTCCTTGTGTGGATCGTAGCATTCTTCCGAGTATCTCATAAACAAACCAGCATTATAATGAAAGTAAGGACCATTTTCAATTACTTTTTTATTTGTCTTGCAGGTTTGAGAATATTACTGTGAAGAAGCCTCTAGCTCCTAGCATGAGCTTGATATGACCTTTGGGCTACGATTTTTGATGTATCCATTTGGTGAGGTCCTTCTCTGTCGGCGAGAGTCCAATGAGCTTACATATTAGCATGTGGTATTTCATGTAACTTCTATATTGCTCCAATTTGTTCATGAGAATGATGAATCTTAGTTTATTCATCGCACATGGTAAACATTTTCCTCTGTTGCCTGCCTATTATCGCGCCCCGAGGACAGGTCCTCACATTTTGTTGGTATCTCCTGCTAGTTTCAGATTACTTGTATTTTGGTGAGACTCCCTTTCTGCCACGTCTTGGTAGGAGGGGATATCTCCCCCCCCCCCTTCCTCCTTTGTCATTCTAACCTGGTTACCGACCTCCTAGTTTTGAGCTTTGTAGATGTCGTCAGTTTTTTGGCATCATAGTTCAGTTTAGCTCATGGCTCCCTCTCCATTAGGGTTACAGAGTAGCTCCAAACCTTTTTTTCGATATCTTCTAGTAGTTTTTTCCATTTATTTATCATAAAAACATGGGAGAAGTCCCCTTTTCCGGTAATTTTTCCACCTACAGCCAGAGAGAGAGGGAAACTTCTAAAATCACATGTTGCCCACTCACATAGGAAAAATACAACATAAAATTATGAATCTTCATGTGCACCCACAAATCTCAAGCTTGATCTTATGCAAGGACTAATTTGATTAAACCAACCATATGGAATATTTTTCCAAGTGAAAGATTCTTCAAAAACACAATTATAAGCATTTATCACATCTCCTAATATCATATATTTAATTGTGTTTGCACAATTTTCCCCTGATTGTTGCGAAGAAGCATAGAAATTGACAACTTTTGAATAACTGGCAGTTGGTTTTTGAATGGAGGTTACCAATTTTTCTATAGAAAACTCACATTCAGTAACATACCTCTCCATGGAACTATTCATATCCATTTTGTTTGAAATATCCGCATCTTAAGCCCTATTTGCATCTCAAGTTGCTAACATTTTGACAATATTCATCTAGAATTCATTGGAGATATTCTATAACATCTTAAATAAATCAAAGAGCTACCCAAGCCGACAAACATCTCTTCTTAGAACTTTTTCTCCATTCCCACTTGGAACTTTCCCGTCAAACATCACAATCTTATTAAGTCCAACATCTTGACCTTTTATCACCTGAATGTGTTCATCATGAGTGGTATTGCCTTGCCATAATGTGGAGTTAAACCCTGCATAAATATCTTCACTTACATTAATAATACGTGATTCCTTGCTTATGCCTCCCCTTAGTGATGTGAAAAAATATGTCAAAAACATATGGGTGACGATAGTCCATATAAAACTTTAGAGGATTTTCCAAAAAACGTTGACCTATCATCCCAAAACATGCTTCTTGATTAGACATAAAGGAAGCTAAAGATGACACACTTCGAGTGAAAACATGTTCACGAACACCAAGGTTCATAGGAGGCCAAAGACCATGATAATTATAGAATTCTTCGAAAAGGTTACGTGCTTTCATAGTTTCCTATAAGTAGTTGTCATGCTTCATGTCAATGGTTTGAATTGCATCTACAGCAAAATTATTGCATGGGTTTGGGTTTCTAGATTTCCTTCAGGTGCAAATATTGGGAGTGGGGTGAATCAATATTTATTTTCAATTGTTATTTTTACTAGCTAATATCACTTAGAATTAGAATACAAAATGAACAATGATAGAATACTAATTTTATTAATAAATGATGAGGACTCCAATCCCCTTTACAATGAATCAAGTACAAAAATATTTAGTGCTCCAACCCTAGATGAATACACCAATATTTAATCCACCGGGAACCAACCTATAATTTTTTAAGCATAGACTTGGAATTTACAATGCTCCAACCTCTAGGGATCCAACCTTATCTTCTCAAAGCTCCAACCTTCTCACATTGAGGAACCAACCTCTAGGGCTCCAACCTACTCTTATTGAGGACTCCTATCCTCTAAAGATCCAACCCATAACTTGAATTCATCAAGATAAGTTTAATGATTATTCATGACTCCCAATATCTTTTGAAATGAGCCCTCATAATATCTTCACCTACAGAACATCCCTGAAATGATCTCTAAGGAACTTAGATCAACAATGACAAGTTTGTTTCCTTAGAAGTTTTCACCACTACTCCTCATGTCACCCAAACAAAATTCCTCAAGGTCACCTAGTGGTGACTTTAGCAATGCATGATGATCTCCAAGGGTGCCTTCAAGATCAACTTCAAGATCTGATACTACAAGGTTTCTTCACTGCTTCAATATATTCTTCAATAATCAAGTTGATTCAGAGAATCTTCAATATTGTCTGCTCAAGAAATCCTCAATTGAACTACTTAATATTATTTCAGGCTATCCTTAATAAGCTTCAGGCAGATACTCAACAAGTCTCCCACATTACTTGGACAGATTTTTAAAAGTGCTTCTGTTGTGCTTCAGTAGATTTTCAATGCCTCTTCCACAGGGCCACAAGTCCTTATTTCAAGGTCTGCTTTCCAAAGAGTTTTCAATAACTGCTCCACAAAAATTTCTTCTTTTATGATGTCAAAACTTTGATTCAAGTATCATAGGTCAATAGATTCTCAGCTCTGTGCTCACATTTTTTTTCTGAATTTGAAATTGTCTCCATAGGTCCGCAAGGAGTGTTAATATAGGACTAAGGCACTAGTAATGAGTTATTATAACAATTCTAAGGTTAGATCTGAGCTATCCAGGTGATTGTTCATTGGTCTTTAATATGGTTTGAGTCCTCCAAATGCTTCCCTCTAGTCTGATCTTCTATTCACAAGTCCGAGCTTGAAAGATATTTTAATCACCAAAATTACCCAAACAAAAATCGTAAATGACTTGATTATTGTTTCGAGCCTCCTTACTGAAGATTAACCACATAACTGAGCTGTAGTATCATTGGTTTCTTACCCGATCTTGAATTTTCTTACATATATGAATTTATGACTATCACAGGTGGTTGTTACTGCGAAAGTCTTTTGTTATAGTAACTATTATGCAATGTCCGAGCTCACAGATCCGAGCCTCCAAGTGACTGTTCACTAGTCTAAATTCTGATCTTCTATAGGACTATAGGAATGTCCGAGCTTCTGCAAATCTCATAAAAACTTTAAAATAGTCTGAGCTCCTTATCACTTGCCACAGGTGTCAATACAACAATAATTTAAAGTATGTTTTATGATCTTGAGGAAGAATAACCCAAAAATATGAACTTTGAAATACTTTTTGGCCTTCTTACTTCATCAGATGTAATAATAGTCACTGAATTGGATACTCTAAAATGATGAATTCGACCTTATATTTATACAGGATTTGAAATTTGACGAAAGGACAAGTCAATTTGTCATGGAGCCAACTTAATAGGCCATAAAAATACATGACTTGTTTTTGGGGGGTGGGGGGCTGAATTAAATGACTTTGAAATTATTTTATTTTTTTCTTGGATTATCGTTTTGTTCTTAGTGATAGGCCTACGCATATTTAACCACTGTAGGATTTGTCAAATATTAGTCTTCCATGTGTTGTATCACACATTCATTACATTTGCCTGTCATGTGGAATATGGATCATATAAGATCTTGTCTGCCATGTTGAAGATGTGTCATATAAGACCTTGTCTGCCACGCGAGTGTTATATCCCATGAGTGATGTATTACACCATGCTGTTGCATTATGTCTTCCATATATGGTCATGTATGCCATATTTGTCTCTCATTAATCAAAGTTAATGCCATGTATGGTCATGTCTACCATGTTTGTTTGCCATTAAGAAAAGTTATTTGATTCTTGTTAATAAGGAATTTTTTTATATGGTTTCAAAACATATTTGCAGCCAAGGATTATGTTTACTTTAATAATGTGCGGTAGTTTAGGGTTTAGGGTTAGGATATTAGGAGCTAAAATTTTAATATTTTAACAAGGTTAAGGTTTTCTTTTAGAATAAGAAATGTTCGATTGGGTTATGGTTTCCAAGGTTAAACCATTTTTGACAAGGCCATATTGACATCAATGACAACTTTTACCAATGACTTCTCCATGTAATGGATATCCTAGTAACTTATTTGAGTATATTTCCTTGTCTTTTCCCTGTACATCAACTTTTACAAGCTTTACATAGAACTCTTTGTAGACTTTCCCATCCTTTATCTTTTCGATGAAGATTCATAGCAAAATTTACCAAAGGTCGTGACATTCTCCACGAAAACTATGTATGCAACCTTTCTAATGTTACCAGGTAGAATTGTTGTGCTCCTATCATTTAAGAAAAAATAGAAGCATATTCTCAATTCTAATTTATTTTCATGATGCCCAAACTAAGCTAAGACTTTCAATATCTAGCCCTTAACCTTGTGTTGAAGTCACTTTAACCTGGAATACAATCCGAACCTAGTTTCTCAGCACGTGGGCTTCACTAACAAAGCAATACCATACCATGTGGGTTCATATTGGGATAAAAGATGAGGAAAAACGAAAAAATATATTGAGGATATAATAGGGGGTTAAGGGTTTTTATATGTTTTATAGCAATATGTGTATGATAAGGTATTATTTATATAATACCTTGGTCACACGAAGTCAAAAAACAAGCAAACTAGAGAAATAGGGGTTCAAGAGTATTGTGGGAGTATCAAGGGTAGGAGGAAGAAAGAAAACACTATAGCAATATTGGGTACATAGTAGCCTAATATTCAAGGCTATGGCCCTAGTATTGATATGCAATTCATGGTAGTGTTAAATTATTAAAGTAAAAGTGACATTCTCCTTTATATTTCGTTTTCATCCTTTAATTAAATTTTTAACATTACCATGAAATGACTCAAGATGTTTGAGAGTGGTTCCGACCTTATTAGATTTCATATGAAGAAAGTAGAATTTTTTATCTCACTCAAAATCCAACAAACTTATCATTTTTTCAGGATTTCAAGATTGGGGGAATTGTAATGTTTCCATTGGATTTTGTCATGTAATAGGCTATGGAACTCTTATTTAATCAAGAAAACCAATCTATCTATGTACCTTGATGTTAGTTACATTGGTTGTCGAACTCCTATATAATGAACCTACTAAAAAAATACCCATCACTCAAACAAAATCTTCACTTCGCATGCTATGATTTTCTATCTTATGATAATGCTTATAGGGTGAGATTAATGACAAATATCCCAAGATATTAGAGGCCATCCATAACCTATTTTCCTTTTGATGTATTTTTCAGTTGAAAGATGGATTTCACTTGATGTTATTTTGGTTATGTGCATCCTTACATGCTATATAAAAGAGAAATTGTAATTTCTATACTTGTGGTTGATGAAGATTATAACTACTAGATGAATGATGTTACATTGTTTACTCCATAGTTTTATGTTTTTTAATCACAAATTGATCATTCTACATGCTTTTGTTGACATATATATATATATATATATATCAAAATATACAAAAATATATTATATAAAATTCACTCTTAAAATTGTTCCCACCTCGGGAGCTTTTGAAAATGTCACTCCCCGCTCTCATTTCAACTCGTGCTACGTACTTTTTCTCCCACTCTAAAGCACCCTTGCTACAAAAAAGCATGAATCACATGAATAATACCTTTATGATTTATTTCTAATGCATGTGTTAATACATTCTACCTATTTCTCAACTAGTGATCCTCCCAATGATGGGTTAGTAGAGAAGACAATAAATATGGCACTTTCACCCTCTCCTTACATCAGTGATGAAAAAGTTGAATGCGAGTGAAGGAGACAATGATAAAAAAATATTTCTTGGTAAATGAAATATGAATGCCACAGAAGATAGTGAAATAGACTTTTTTTGGAAGAGGCTGCATGCATGATAAGGTCACACATGTCACACATTCAGTTTTTTCCAGTTTAGATGTTGTTTCAAATTTAGCAATTTCAGTTTTGGATGGAGTTTTCCTATTATTAGAACTTTTCTTTCGTTATTTTTATCATGCATGATCTAATCTTACTAAAAATGTGTAGATCCCTAGTCAATTAGAATACTTAGGCATGGGAAATTCCCATGTTAGGTAGAGGACACAAATATCAAGGAAGAGATGCATGCTTGCATGATGTAGTTCATCTTTTGATGGAGACACACTTGGAACTCTTACCATGAAAATATGGTGTACTAGGCGAATAGGTTAGGGCTATGATTTGACAAATTCCAAACAAATAGGCTTTTGCATGTGTCCATATTCATTATACTTTCTTTCCTCTTCCTATTCTATAAGTGAGATGAAAGGTGCACTATTGCGTTGGTTATTGAGCTTTTGTTTTGAACTGATATAGTGTATCTTTTCCAATATTCAATAGCAAATAGATGTAATTGAGTTCAAATCTATGTATTTTCCATTCAAATTTTCCAAAATACATATTTGTAAATCAACCAACTTATATTTTCCTCTTTTCTACTAGAACTTTCATGTTTCAACTACCTAGTATTTAGGTAGCTGAAAAGTAGGGGATTTTTAAATCAGTAAGGTGTATTGTGTTCGTATTGGTAGGGGTTTAAATAAAGTTATTTTTAGAGTTGTTTCCCAATATTTAGTAAAATTAAGGGTATTTTTTAGTATGCCACAAATTCACGTCCTATGTCATAGGTTCATTGAGTGAAGCCCCCATGTTTCTCATCTAGAAATTGAAAAATAATAATTGATGGTGAATGATTTAAAACAAGAAACTCATTGAGGGATATCATCACCAAACACGGTAGTGTTATAGAAATTTTTTGGGCACTTCAACCCCAATCATAAATGTCCATAAGCTGAGGGCTCCTAAGTCCCTAAAAGTGTTTCTTCGTTGTCTAAAGGAACAAGGTTAGCTGATTACATCATCTCCCAGAAGTTCTCCACTGAAAACTGCTCGTAAATGGTCAAAAATGGACCATAATAAACGCTCAATGCAGAGGGTGTGATGCATATCACCTTCCTAGTGTACAAGGTGTGATGCATACTGATTTTCTCTTCTGTAGGGTGTGATGGTCGGGAATGGACAAATGGCAGGGACAAAAATGCAAGGTGGAAGATTATGGAATCTTCCATAAGCTTCCCCTCTGACACTTGCCTCTCTATTTTCGACCAGGGATGAGTAAGAGATCATCATTCTCCAAGTGAAAGCAAGAACTATCAGAGAGAAGACATTAATCAAGATCCCAGAAGATGACTCACCTCTCTGTAATCATCTATATATGGATCCCTCATCACAGAGATCTAGGGGGCGGGAATTTTGTATCTTATAGAGAAGTGTTGTTGGTTTTCTGGTGTACATTCGTAGTGTTGGGTGATCTAAGCTTTGCTTGAGGTGAAGAAGGGCTTCTTAGCTGGAGGATAATGCTGGGTCAGAGCACATGGTTGTAATCCTCTTGCTACTTTTCATCTTAATAAAGCTATTCTTGTTTCCTTCCATATTCTTGTGTACTTGTTTATATATGCATGTATATGGTTAATACACATCTGATCCTGTATTATTTATGAATTTAGATCCTTGTTTCATGGATAGTAGTATGTTGTTGTGATTCCACAGGTTCTTTTGAAGCTGGGCAGACAAAGAAGAAGCGGCGAAGCTCTATCAAGAAGGAGAGGAAATCGAACGCAAGACTCAAGTTGGTCTTCTTGGTTCTCCTCTCGTCTATTTTCATAAAAGGAAACAATAGTAGACTTTGATTG
>APFE031346378.1:25715-36580 GCA_000404065.3 Pinus taeda
GCCACCCATCTTAGTGGGAATAGCAGCATCCGAGTGGACACTATTCCCGGATAACAAAATGGCGACTCCACTGGGGATTGCCTAGATTACTTGTTAGCCTATCTATCCTTGTTTCTTTTATAAACATACAGACAAAGCCTGAAGTCAAGCCAGCTAGTCTTCGAACTGCATTTGTTATAAAAATGCAAAGTAGATCAATGATGTTTCAGTCTATCTACGGGTTTTGTTTATGAATTAAACAATAGATCCGCAAGCAATCTAATTTCCCTAAGTGGTGGCTCTAGTAACCCCTTAGATCACCCCTATGTTTTACATACACTGATCTTTACTTATTCGGCCTAAACACCTAAACTAGATTGCAAACTGTGAGTGAAATCCTATTTGAAGTCTCGCACTCCTACCATCGCACCATGCCTTCAAGGCAGTCTGTATGCATCACACTTCCCGAGTGCAGTAGGTGCGCTTCATACTGATTTCACTGTGTAACAGGTGTGATGGTCAGGGAGGGTTAACTTTACCCTTAGACTGTGGATTTTTCTCACTATTTTCAGTCCTATTCAAGAGTTTTGCTATCTGTAGTCAGTGTACTTCTGTGAAAACCCCCTTCTCTTGCATTATTCTGCCTCCTTAGTGCAAAGAACTATAAATGTTTTTATGTATTGTGTGTCACTTTTAGTTCTCTTTTGCAAAAAAGTATCATAGTCGAACTGTCGTCTCTAGATCTGAAAGTGTCCTAGCTGTTGTTTTCAGTTTTAGAAAACAATCCCATTGTTCTGGATAGTCGATTATACGGTTACTATTGCATAGGATTTGAATTAGTAGTTCTAAAAGTGTCGAAAAGCAATTTTCATTTCAAAATCGCAAAGTGTCTCTCTTGCTTTCGCTTCATTTTGAAAAGGAATTTTGTTGAGTACTGTCGCTTTAAAAGTAATTCAATTTGCACATAGCTTTCTTAACATCATTCACATTAAGAAGGCTGAAAACAGATACATGCATGTGCATTTGCATTTTGATTGCTTGGCTTGATTTAGGACTGTGCATTTAGTGTGTGCTCTGTGCTCTGTGAAGAAAATATTCTTGACTTTCTTCCCTTTAGTAGTAGGATTTCATTGTTGAAAGAAGATCAAACATTTGTTATCATCTTTAGACTGCATTTTGGAATTTTTATACACATCACGTGGTGAACCTGAAAGGAAAATTGTTAAGCAAGATCAACTTAAAATAAATTCAATGAATCTAACAACGCTTTGGAACTTAACACACAACATCTAGAGGTCTAAGCTAGAGACGTATTTTGGCGTCGTAAAACCTGGTAACTGTTTCTTTCAGTGTTGGTTGGGTGATTCCTCCACTCTGAGACGGTAAGTTCCAGTATGGACTTGTGCTCCGACGTACCATCGATTATATATTGGTAGACCACAAGAGGCTGCTCTTTATCCTTAGGAAGCCGTGTCTACCTCCCTATCGATCGTAATGCACCGAACACATCATTCGAGAAGATTGACTGCCATACCGTAAAAAGTATTCTGCAGTTTTGGAATTGGTTTGGTAATCCTCTCTGCCTAGATCTCCAGAGAAGTCCATTTTGCTCCTTTTCAGACTCCTTAAAAGAAAATATCCTCTAAGCACTTGTCACTTCAGGCTTAATAAAAACCGAAGGCGCCTAGAGTCATCTTTTATTTTTTCTCGACTCTTTAAAATTGAAAAAACAAGTTGTGTCAAAGCATCTAAAATTCATTTAATTCGAAAAACATTTTTCCCTTTTTATTTTTAGTTGATCAAGTAATCCGCAATCGTGGAAGAAAGTCAATCAAAACCTCTTCGTTCGCGGAGACTCATGAGTCAACCGTCGTTGACTCCGGAAGCGAAACCATTCCGGACGAAGCGAACTCATTTAACCAGATCGAAGTCCCCTAGGTTGGTTGGAGCAAGCACTCCAACATCCTCAGAGACTCCAGTTACTCCAAACATTTCTGGAATCCCTGCCTCTACAGAAGAAATTCCGCAACAGCAAAAGGACATTACAACTGATCCTACTGTGATGATTAACACTTCTAATCCTGAACCGGCTCTGTCTACGGCTGATTCGGAAGGTGTTACTCCCCAATCATCTACTGCTGCAGAACTTACATCTTCTTCTGCACCAAAAATATTTTACGGACCTGACGGTCTGCCTCTTCCTCCTGGATTGATTGCCATAGAAGAGATTGTAGAAGATCCTCTGTCTAGCACTCCAACGCAACTTGGAGCTGGGATCACCCTGTATCCTTCTTCTTCAAAAAATATTCACCCACCCTTGAAAGTTCCTAAAGAATCGCTGAGGAATATTTTGGATAGGCTTAATATGTTTGAACAACCGTCAACATCAAGGATTGTGTCACCCGACACAGCAACAGTGGAAGTTCCTTCTGCTATTCCGACAATGTTCATCGGGGTGCCATCTGTCCCAACCAGCTTTCAATCGCTGGATGGAGTCCATCCAGGGACTATTTCGACAGTATGGATTGTTCCCATTTGTTCGTCTAGAATTATATCTGGAATCTCTTACGTTGAGTATCGACAAATTGATCCATCACAAGGTCAATTTGGGCAAACTGGTCCTCAAAGGCAAATTATTCCTTAGAATACTGGATTACTGTCGTATGGAGGGTTGTATACCCTTTCATTGTCTTCCTCGGAAGGACAACCATGCGTGAGTTCGCAACAAAATTTGGGTTATGCTGGAATCACAACGAGCGGTTGGATACCAATCCTGTCTCAACAACCAAGAGTTGTATGCTCAATACAACAAAGTTCACCTATGACAAACATCCCCACTACGCCGGTTATTGTGGCAGTATCGCAAGTACAAGCATCACCAGTTGTATGCCAACCTCAAGTTTCGTAGGTTGCAGTGCAACAATCTCTTGTACCTCCGACAAAACCACAGTCACCAATTAGTGGAATGGCACAGGTTCAAACGGGGAACACCAATCCCCATCTTGGTCAAACAGTCAGTACTGGACAACATTCCATGGCTTCACAACCATGGCTGGTGCAATACCAACAACTGCAATTCCAGCAGGCTTACCAAGGATATGAGCAACAAGTCTTTGCAAGTAATGGGCAGCCGTATCAACCGTATCATAATGGTTATGGCCATCAACCTTACCAAAGTTATCAACATCAAATGCATTATGTTGGTATGCAAAGACCGACTGCTCAAATGATTTCGTCTTATCCTGGGTATGCTCAACCAAGCCTGAATCAACAGTTGCCTTTCGTGGCAACTTTAGAGTTACCGGATCTAAGTCGACTAACGAACGATCCAATTGCCTACGCCCCTTAGTGGCTGGCGATTCCGCATAAACTTCCGTCGGATATTCGTAAATTTAATGGAAATCCAGGTGAAGACCCATCGAATCATGTGATGACCTTTCATCTATAGTGTTCATCAAACACTCTCAATGATGATTCGATTCGGCTTCGCCTCTTTCAGCGCACGTTAACTAGTCCGGCAGCAAAGTGGTATATCGAACTGCCTAGAGCTTCACTTGATAACTTTAGTACCCTAGCCACAACCTTTTTAGCCCATTTTCAGTTACCTATCAAGTACGAAACAGGAACTGAGCTGCTTACCAATTTCAAACAAATGACAGCCACTCACATATCCGATCATATTCATGAGTGGCGACGTCATCGTAGAATGGTAAAAACATATGTTCTTGATCAGCTATTGGCTGAATGGTTTATTAAGTTACTGTTACCCGCTATTACAGAAGATGTGGAAAAGCGAGGAGTTGTCACTGAAGAGCAAGTTATTTCTCGTGCACAATATCTAGACTTGATCTATACTCAGTCTGGCATGCTCTACGATAAAATCCCTGACGCTCCTAGACCAGAATTTTCTGTTCCTCTGCCTCCTAAATCAAACAAAGACTCTCATGCCGGCAATGGTGTGATAGGTACGACAAGCACCAAAACCGCGAAGGCCACATCGAAAAAGGCCCACACAGTTTCGAGTCAAGATGCAAATGAGGAACTTCTAGCCTCGGAAGTAAATGTCGTGTCAACAGACAAAGGCAAAGAAACCAAGCAACTAGGAGGCAAGAAGAAAAAACAAAGGAAGAAGAAAAACTAGGGAGACTTGTCTCCTAGAAAATCTTCTGTGAACCCTTCTGGGAATGCAAAACCAAAAAATCCATGCAGTATATGTGACAAGGATCACTGGACCAGAGAGTGTCCATATAAAGAAGAACTTAGAAAATTCTTCAAAAGTTCAAAAACCTCGGCTGTACTGACTGACCCGTTTCCAAACCCAGGAACAAATCTAGTTGCTAACGAAAATGCTTCCCCGTCCCAAGTGCTAATGTTGTTAGTCTCGAAGCAACTGAATGATGCTCTAATAACAATAAGGAGTAAATATTACGGGAATCCACAGATGTTGAACAATAAGGATAATGATCAACCTAGTAGTTCAACAACAACTTCAAAGGAAGTTGTGCCACCCATCATTCCTGAATTAACAATAAAACCGCCAAAGGGAGTAGTACACAAATTGACGTTTAATCCTCATGCCCGAGCAACATAGCACTATAATATAGTGGAGGATTTAGCTCAATCGCCATCCGCAATGTTGACTCTTGACATACTGCAAAATTTCCCCTCCAAAAAGCAAGCTTTATTATCAGCAATAGGCGGGATTGACCCAACGGATTCCAATCTTGTATCTTTTAATCATAAAGGATACGACCCTCAGTTACCAGCTCAGCTAGCTTTCCTCATTCAAGTGAAAGCCCTCAACGAAATTGTTCATAGAACAATTATTGATGAGGGGGCATCCACATGTATCATGTCGATGAGTTACTGGAAAACTCTAGGGTCTCTGTCTTTATCGCGATCATCAATGACATTGAAAGCATTTGATGGACGAACATACACCCTATATGGAATACTAAGTAACTTGCAAGTCGAACTGGGGGGCAAAACAGTAGAAATTGATGTTGAAGTCATAGACGGGAATCTTGATTACAACATCCTACTCGGAAGACCCTGGATATATGCCATGGCAGTTGTTGTGTCGACCTACTTAGTAAAATTGCATTTCCTTCCCAAGGAGGAATTACAATCATCGACCAACAAACTTTTCTCTGCAACAGTTCGCAAGTTACGGGAAGCATTCTGATGATCCATGGAAGCCCTAGCATGCTTCATAATATCGGAGTAGGCCTACTAAAAGACCCTACGTTAATGGGAACTTTTACCCTACCGCCTCCTACGAATTTGGCGGAAGTGGCTAATGTAGGAACCTGTAATATGATATCTTCCACTCAAAAGATGTCAAAAAACGATGTTAAAATGGATCATTCACAAGTTTTGCCTCTAGCCCCGCTGGAAATATTATAGCAATCAATGTTCTCAACATGGGAGGCAAACCCGCATCAATGCTCGTCAAGCGTTTGGATAGATAGGTCTAAGGAATATGGCACCCCTTCAGATCCTTGGTCGCGAGTACACTCTACACGCGAAGGAATCATTCAATCGATGATGATCTATGGGGAACCATGGGAAGATGACCACCATCATTCCCATCTTCAGACTTGGAAAGAAGATAATTCCAGCGACCTACACCATCCTTCAGTATTTGACTTTCTGATGAATACTGTAAACACAGTGGATTCCGAGAGAAACCTATCCAATATTGAAGAGACTACTGCCATAAATATCTCAACCAAAATAGATGTTGTAGAGAACATTCATGTTGGCAAATCTTATTCTTCTTCCGAATTGGAAATATATACCACTCTCTTTTGTGAGTTTAGAGATGTCTTTGCTTGGTCATATGATGAAATGCCAGGTATCGACTCGAGCATAGTTGAACACGAAATTAAGATGTATCCAGATGTCAAACGGGTATGACAGCGGCTAAGGCAGGTGCACCCCAAGAAAGCCGTTGCCATCAGGGTGGAAGTTGAAAAACTCCTCTATGCTGGTTTCATTTACCCCATTCCTCTAACCGATTGGGTATCGAATATTGTTCCTGTGATGAAAAAACAAGGAATGATTAGAGTGTGTGTCGATTACAGGGATGTAAATCAAGCTTGTCCAAAGGACAACTACCCTACACCTTTTATCGACCAGATAATTGATGAATGCACTGGATGCGAAATTTTTTCATTTATGGATGGATTTTCCGGGTATAATCAAATAACTATCTACCCACAGGACGAGTCAAAGACTGCATTCATTTGTCCGTGGGGCACATTCGCATATCTCAAGCTACCCTTTGGTTTAAATAATGCAGGGGAAAATTTTCAGAGAGCAATGAACTATGCTTTCCATGACATCAAAAACATCGTTCAACCTTATCTCGATGATCTCCCATCTCATTCGTGAAAGCAGACCGATCATCCGCACCATTTGAGAGCAATATTTCTACGTTGTCGACACTACAATATATGACTAAATCCACACAAATGTGTGTTTTGTGTCATTTTTGGTCATTTACTTGGCTTCGTCGTCTTAAAGGATGGGATTCGTCTCAACCCTTGCAAGGTTCAGGCAATCATCAATTTGCCTCCACCTTCAAACTTGCTTCAGATTCAGAAACTCCAAGGGAAAGCAAATTTCCTTAGGAGGTTCATTCCAAACTATGCCGAACTAGCTAAAGGTTATACGCGTCTATTGAAAAAGGAAGTACCCTTTGTTTGGGACCAGGTCACGTAAGCCTCCTTTGATGATTTAAAGAAATCTCTAATACAAGCGTCATTAATGTATGCTCCTGATTATCAAAAAGACTTTAACCTGTATCTGGTTGCAGCAGATACAACCATAAAAATGGTTTTAGTTCAAGAAGACAATGGAATTGAGCATCCTTATATTATTTAAGCCGAAACTTAAATGATACAGAAATGAAATACTCCTACGTTGAAAAGCTCACTCTCGCGGCTGTTCAAGTGATAGAGAGATTTCGACACTACGTCCTCGTAAGGAAAACTACCATTTTATCAGATTGCGACCCCATGACCTATATATTGTCGCGAAAATTGCTAGGGCGAGAATATTCAAAATGGATAGCAATTCTACAAGATTTTGATTTGGAATTCAAAAAATCCAAATCAAGGAAAGCCCTGGTATTCGCGGAGTTACTATGCAATCTCCCATCGTCGTCCAACGATGCAACATTTGAAGAAGCAATCGTGGATGAAAATTTCTTTCTGATATCTTCAATCGATCTGTGGTATAGAGATATAATCATTTATCTCCAGGCACAAACATATAGGTCTAATACCTCACGCTCTGAACAATGACGTATTCGATACCAAGAAAAAGACTACGTGATCGTCGGTGATACTCTTTACTGTCTTGGTATTGACATAGTTCTGCGGAGGTGCCTCACCCTTGAGGAGGCCGAAAAGGTCTTGAATGACTACCATTCAGGCGCGTGTGGAGGGCATCAATCCAGTTATACTACGGCGCAAAAATTTTTACGAGCAAGATACTTATGGCCAACAATGTTCAAGAATTGCATAACCGCAGTTAGAAGTTGTCATGCTTGCCAAATTTTCGATAGAAAAACCAGAAGACCACCCGCACCGCTACAACCAGTAGCAGCTGTTGGGCCATTCGCCAAATGGGGCATAGATTTCATGACATGTAACCCCACCTCAGCCGAGGAGCATGGGTACATAATAGTCGCGGTGGACTATTTTACCAAATGTGTCGAGGTGATGCCTACATTGAACAACAGCGACGAAACGGCTACCCTTTTCTTTTTCAATCACGTAGTCTCCAAATTCGGTGTTCCACAGGCCATAGTCACAGATCATGGATCACATTTTCGCAATCACATGATGGTTGAGTTGGCTGCCAAATTAGGACTGTCCCACGACAGCTCTACTCCGTACTATCCACAAGCTAATGGACAAGTTGAAGCAATCAACAAAGTCCTAAAGCACATGCTGCAAAGGATGATCAGAGTCCATAAATGGGATTGGCACCTAATCCTGTACTCGGCCTTGTGGGCATACCAGACATCGGTAATAAATGCAACTGGATTCACACCTTTTGAATTGTTGTACGGTCTGGAAGCAATCTTACCGGTTCAATGTGAAATCTCCTCCCTCAAACTCGCAGTCGACCTTCTCCCTGGAACCTCAGAAGAAGAGGCTCATTTCTTGGAACTAACCCATTTGGATGAAACCCATCGTGATGCAGCTTCGGCTAACGAAGCTCATAAGAAGCGAGTCAAAGCACAGTTCGACAAGAATGTCAATCCTTGCGTCTTCTCAGAAGGTGACCTAGTCTTACTGTACGACCAGGAATCCAATAAATTGGGAGTAGGGAAATTCAAATCGTTATGGATGGGTCCCTATATTGTTAAACGAGTATTAGAAAAAGTAGCCTACGAGTTGATGGACTATGATGGGATTCCATTGGCGCAACCTCGCAACGGGTTGTACCTCAAGCGTTACTATGCTTGATTTCACATAGAATCCTCATGCTTTTGTTACATTTTTGTTTTTTCCAAGAGCATTTAATTTGGTTAAGTAATCCACTTTTTCCATTCGTTGCAGATGTCGAACCTACTGGAATCATTCGTTGGATATGTTGACGGAGCAAGTCGTAGTTCGTGGAACCTGTCTTCTGCGACATGGGCCATTTTCAATCCCAACGGCGAGTTAGTAAGTTTCAGAGGAGTGTGTATTGATCGGTCTATGAACAATATCGCTGAGTACAATGCATTAATAGAACTCCTTTCTGATGCCATCACACATGGCATATTCCGACTTGTCGTCAGGCTAGACTCACAGCTCGTCATTCTACAACTCATTGGCATCTATGATGTATGAAATCCACCTATCTATCGTATGTTCCTAAGGGTCAAAATTTTGGAAAGACAGTTCAATTTCATCCAATATCAACATATTTCCAGAAGTTTAAACACATTAACAGACTCATTGGCAAATTATGTGTTAGATAGACATTTGCGACATTTATAAAAAGAAGCATCACATCAATATATGCAGCAGGATTATGTAAATTAACCAAAATAAAGCTTCGAAAATCAAAAATATATTTCATAACTGTTTATAGTTTGTACATAATGTTCTGTAACCAAGAAAAAATTGGTCAAATGACCCAAAAACTCAAAATTCTAGGAGGCACCCTAGTCTAATGATACTGGTGATAACAAGTCACCGCGTGTGCAATCATGCGTAAGAGCCTGGTCCATCGACTCGACACTCCAGTAGTATGTCGTTGCAACAGCAAAGGAATATCATCGGTCCTCACATCCGGGATTCCAAGGGTAAGGCCCACGATCTGGTCCTGTAGTGCCGAAAGAGTCTCGACCACATCAAGGTCGTGAAGGATGGCCCTCCCAACAGCCTCTCCTGCTAGAGCGGCCGCTGGGTCTCTACAGCGTACTACCGGTCGAACTGGTCCAACATTTGCATGAGCACATGAGCTTTTATTAGTCTTCATCATAAAAATATAAAATTCTAAAGAACAATGAACAGAGATATGGTCAAAAGAATTACCCATGGCACCCCATTGCTCACCAATCGGCAGCACCAAATCTGGATCACCTCGGAAATCCATACTAGCATATGGGAACATGGCATAAACCATCTCCTGACAGTCAAACCACTCGAAGAAGGTCTCAGAAAAAGAAATCTGGGTCTGACCAGCATGCCGAGACATGAGATCGACCCATCTCTACATCCGTGGTTCAGTCGGTGGAGGTAGGCCAAGTGAAATATACTGCGGCTGCATCAGTGGGATTCTCTCTAAGGAAAAAGTGGTCAAAATAGAACCATAACCAAAGTTCTTGGATCTGCCACTTTTCACCTTGGTTGATTGTTCTTTCATCACAAAAAGTAATGCATCACACCAATTGAACACCTTTAGTTAAAGGAATTCCAAAGCATATTGCATGTAAGATCTGTTGGCTATATGAAGAGCAGAACTACCAGCCAGTCTAGCAAAAGTGAACAGAATGGTCCGCAAGGGCCAGTCAGTGACATCTCAGATATTGATCTTGCCATCCGTACTCGGCTGAGATCCCTCTCTGCAATTTTGGCGAATGTACTCCCTCATGGACTCACCCCCACGGGCGGAGCCTGATAATGAGAGAGGGGAACCATGCCTCGATAAACCGGTCAGAAAATAGATGTCCACCACTGTCAAGGGGATCGATTTGCCCCTAATCTGGAATACCTGGTTGATAGGATACAGGAATTGAGGAAATATTGCAACAAACTGATTTGTTGCCTCATGCTAGAGAAACGGAAAAACTTCAATCGGCCACAGTTCCGTAATGCAGCTACTGTGCCCGGATCATGTAAAGCAACAACGTCCTCTTCTTCATGCTTGCGTTCTCGCCATGTAACAACCATTTTTCTCTAATGAATCTCTGAAAAACAAACAAGGGAAGAGTCAGGATCTTCATTTGGTAAAAAAACAAGCAAAAATTCACGAGGAAACTGTGCAAAAACTTTCTTCCCTGCATCCATCGCACCCCAGCAAGTGTACTAGGAGTGATGCATACGAACTAGTCAGTGGAGAGATTAGTATGCATCACACCTTTTGACTAAGGAAGGGTGTGATGGTCCTAGGGCGAGTTCTTCAAACCCCAAGGGCTCAGTAGGACAAGGAAATAAGCTCAGAATCCAAAATGAAAGGCATGTAATGAAAGAGCACAAGTTTAGCTCTTACCTGGTCTGAACGACATCGAGAATTGTCCACAGAATCTCTCGAAATCCGCTGGTGAAAATCAGGGGGGAAAGCACCTCCAGAGCTCCAAAAAACCAAATTCAAATGAAATGGTAAAATGAGAGGTAAAAGTCACTTTTAATTTACTATGCACGTAATTCAAGTAAAAT